>CM024554.2:6839773-7147273 GCA_014182405.2 Eucalyptus sideroxylon
GCATGAAACTTGGGTATTTCACGATACAAGGAATTGGTACCTCACCTTACCAGTGCCCAAATCGAAATACCCAAGTTTCATATTAAACTCTTTTTAAAATGAACTGGCCGATCATATACTTGATGAAGAAGACCTCGTCGATTATAGTTGACAATTTTTGGCAAATTGGAGTTGTACCAATTTTGAAAATGCTAATAGGTTTTCCTCTTTTTGCTATTTTCTTAACAGAACCTTGAATCCCATCTTCTTTTTCTTTTGTACAATTCTTTCGTTTTCAAATTTTTTTTTCCTTTTTTTATCTGCCATCCTACCTGTAATCATTTTAATCATGGGCGTTTCGATAACGACAATGTGGTAAGCTTTAAAGAAGAAGAGATAAATTTTGAAAAAAATAAATAATAATAATTGAAAAGTTATCATTCTTGTTTCTCGGCTTTAAGCCAATTGTTCCCCTTTCTTATGCTCGTGAAGGAGGATTCTTGTTCTATATCCGGTCGTTCCAGCTTTCCGTTAAAGCTCGAGGTTTTTGCGCCATTTCATGGACTCAAGTGTTGTCGTCAACTCATACCCCCATCACCATCTTCTTCAGCTCGAGGTTTCTGAATGTGGAGTGATTTCCTCGTTCGTGGATTAAAAAACGTTGCAGCTGAGACGATAAGTGCCGGCTAGAGGAAAGGCGCTTGTCCCTACCGATTTGAGCATCGCAATACCCAAAGGAAACATAATGCTCGGATACGTGATGTGTGACTTCCTTACCTCGAAACATTCTCTCAATACCCAATGGCGCTTGGGGGAATAACATTCGATTCAGCCCTCGTCAATTATCCAAAACAAGGTACCGAGAGAATGTTTCGAGGTAAAGAAGTCACACATCACGTATCCGAGCATTATGTTTCCTTTGGGTATTGCGATGCTCAGATTGGTAGGGACAAGCGCTTTTCCTTTAGCCGGCACTTACCGTCTCAGCTACAATGTTTTTTAATCCACGAACGAGGAAATCACTCCACATTCAGAAACCTCGAATTGAAGAAGATGGTGATGGGGGTATGAGTTGACGACAACAATCTAGTCCATGAAATGGCGCAAAAACCTCGAGCTTTAACGAAAAGCTACAACGACTGGGGATAGAACAAGAGTCCTCCTTCACGAGCATAAGAAAGGGGAACAATTGGCTCAAAGCCGAGAAACAAGAATGATAGCTTTTCAATTATTATTATTTATTTTTTTCAAAATTTATCTCTTCTTCTTTAAAGCTTACCACGTTGCCGTTGTTGAAATGCCCACGATTAAAATGATTACAGGTAGGATGGCAGATAAAAAAAGGAAAAACAAAAATTGAAAACAAAAGAATTTTACAAAAGAAAAAGAATATGGGATTCAAGGTGCTGTTAAGAAAATAGCAAAAAGAGGAAAACCAATTAGCGTTTTCAAAATTGGTACAAATCCAATTTGCTGAAAATTGTCAACTATAATTGACGAGGTCCCTCACCTCACTAGGTTTCTCTAGGGTGGACTTGCGTGGCGCGAGTCCAATGCAGGATTTCTCATAAAAAGTGACGACGGCCAATGGGGACCACATTTTTTTTCTGCTAGACGCGAGTCCAACATAGGATTTCTCGAGTTTCCAATTTAGAATAGCTCCGAGCTGAAAAAATGGTAAATGCAAAAATGGTAGAGAGAGAGAGAGAGAGAGAGAGAGAGAGAGAGAGAGAGAGAGCAACGCATGTTGGTAGAGAGATAGTCTCTCGGAAATTCATGGCTCCATCCTGACTTGGTTTCAAGAAGAGCGCATCTCCAGGTTGACCTAGAGAGTCGGAAATTTATGGCTCAGCTTCAACAGTCTTATCCTCTCCTCTTCTCAAGAGCGCATCTCCAGGTTAACCTTTCTTTTTGTTATTTAAATCTCTCTCTCTCTCTCTCTCTCTCTCTCTCTCTCTCTCTCTCTCTCTGTAACGCACGCACGCATCTAGATAAAAGAAAGGACATTCATTGTGTCTGCACAGGCAATTGGGCTCTTTCTATCATATTCACTCCTTATAATTGTAAAAGAAAAAACACTGTAATTTGCTTGAATTAATAGGGAAAAAAAGTTTGCCTAAAATCTAGCAATTTGAGTTGTGTAAAAAAAAAAAAATCATAGTACCAAAAATAAATAAATTAATACTAACAATAGCGTGTCAATGAATGGTCTCAATGGACCTATTGAATCTTGACCCTATTACTCTCAACCTCATATTATGCCCTAAAATATGGCAAAAGACCAGCAATTGCTCTTTAATTAACACATTTACTGTTTTGTGTAAAAAATTATTTGACCTAAGGACTCTACACAATTCAAAGAAAACTTGTTGTCTCATATGTATTTGATTGACACAATTAGTATCTCCTGAATGTAAAATGCAATTAATGAATAACTCTCTCTCAAAATCTCTTTCCCCCGTGGCGCTCTAGGTATCTGACTACGAAAAGCTTCATCCTCCATTACTAACATACTAGCTGCCATTATTGACGCAGCTGCACCCATTATTGCTCCATTAACATTATTATTTTCCATCTACAAGCAAAAATAAGAATTTTCTTAGCCTATTATGACAGATGTTTTATCTTAAGGGTAAACCCAATAACAAACATTAAAAAAAAAAATTGTTAAAAGGATTAAGAAGGCTAGTGCAGCAACATTAGCAATAACATAATAAACTCTCGAAGGAACATGTAAACCAGCCACTGACTTGCTTAGCAATAGAGGCACATTGATGGATTTTGCAAAATATGCTGCTCCACTTCTTGAGATATGTCAAGACATATCCATTGTAGGAAGATGAGATTAAAACACCAATCTTATGTCACACAACTACTTAAATTTTAGTGCTATCAACAATGGACAAGTGACTACTCCAAGTGACCACATTCACATTATCTTAAGCAAAGAAACAATTTAATCAAGGATAAGCAATCTCAACAGGCGTCACCTGCAAGAAAAAATAATCGTAGGTTACATAAATCTCAAGAACTAGAAGAAGAATTGAAACTTCATGATACTACTAAGTTTTGATTTTTTGAAGAAACATTAACAAGTGTGAAAGCATGATGCACAAGATACTACTAGTTTTGATTTCACAAGAAATATTGTTCAAGTTTTTAAGATAAAATTCATAATCGATTTGGGGTGGATTATTAAATCGGGAGAAATTGAAAAATCAACTTGATTATACTAGTTAATCACTAATGAAAAATCTTGTTTAAACCTTGAGGTTTTTTGCATGTTTGAGGGATTTTCAATGCATTTTTAAACCTTTTCGACACAAAAGGGTCGAGTCGGATTTTTCATCCTTTTTTTTTTTTTTTTAAACGACGCCGTGGCCGGGTGTTTGGGGAAACCCGGCCCGGCCCGGACGACCCGGGTTCCTAGCGGAACCCTACCCGGGTCCGACCCTACTCGCAGCCGCCCCTCGAATCCCTACCCGGTTCGCAACCCGAGTCCGATCCGATGACCCGAGGCCGCGACCCGAAAAATTGCGAACCCTAGGGTTCTCGATTCGCGGCGCCGAAGAGGGGAAGGCGAGGCGCCGTGGCGGCAACGGCGGCGACGGCGACGGCGACGAGGGCAGCGACGAAGATGACAACGACGATTGGACTACGGGAGGGGTGTTGGCGACGGTGACAGCGCGATACCTTTTCGACGACGGCGCGACGAGGGCGAAGACCGCGACGGCGAGACCCATGCGAATCCCCCTTCTCCGGCGTCCCTCTCTCTCTCTCTCTCTCTCTACTCCGGTGAAGCCCAGATCTGAAGCCGCGAACCCTCGGCCCCCCTGAAGTCTCTCAGTGGGGTGTCCAAGGGTCGCAACCTCGATCCCTCTCCCTTTCTCCTTCCTCCGCGCGTCTTTGTGCTCGCTTCTCCGGCCGACCTTGGATCTCGGCGTGCTCGTCCTCGGCCCCCCTTCTGAAGTCTCTCAGTGGGAGGTTTCGAGGATCTGGAGCCTTCGATCCTTCTCGGCCTCTGTCTGTGTCCCTCCGACAACGGAAATGGAGGCCTATTTATAGGCCGAGGGGCGGCCAGTTGATGGAGCTCGACCGGCGGCTGCCGTGGCCCTCGCCGGCCGAACCGGCGTCCCATCCGACGCCAGCTACCCCGCTACTCCATGTCCCATCGCCGTACGGTGCTAGCTGCTCCATGTGCGTCGCTATTCATCCATCTCCCTCCAGCGTCACACCTGCCCGTGCGTGCGTTGCAGTGGCGCAAGGAGTAAGAAGACTCGGCCGGGCTGGGCCGAGGCAAAAATGTGCTGAAGGCCCATGCGGAGGCTGTTTTTTCTGTTTTTCTTGTGTTTTTGTTTATTTATTATCTGAAAAAGATAAAAATAAAGTAAAATAAAGTAAAACCTAATTAATTAATAGTAAATTTTAGGCGTCAACAGTTGCCCCTCTTTGAAGGTGAGCTTGCAGAGGTTGCATTCAAAGACAAACTGATGCCTAAACTTTATCCATACATGCATAACCGATTATATTTTACTCGGGACCTATTATCCTATGCAAAAAGAGCAATATAACATTACAAATACTAAGACAAATAAGAAGATACCTGTAGTTACTTACCGAGAGTGAGTGAGGTAGGGTGTGAACCCCGAGTTTGGCAAGTATCAAGGCGTCATCTTACCTGGTGATATGAAGAGGTTGCTTTTCCAGGGCTCGAATCATTCTTCGGTCGTCTTGACGGGAAATTGCTCCTCCAGGACCCGAACCATTCTTCGATCGCCGTGACGGGAAATTGCTTCTCCAGGACCCGAACCATTCTTCGGTCACCTGTTAAAACAATTAGTGATTGTTTAGGACTCGAACCTTTCTTCGGTCGCTTTGACAGGAAATTGCTCCTCCAGGACCCGAACCATTCTTCAGTCGCCTATTGGAGCAATCGATGGTTTATCTCGGACCCAAACCATTCTTTGGTTGCCGTGACGGGAAATTACTTCTCCAGGACCCGAACCTTTCTTCGGTCGCCTTAACGGGAAATTGCTCCTCCAGGACCCAAACTATTCTTCAGTCGCCTGTTGGAGCAATCAATGGTTTGTCTCGGACCCGAACCATTCTTAGGTCGCTGTGACGGGAAATTGCTTCTCCAAGACCAGAACTATTCTTCGGTCGCCTATTAAAACAATTAGTGATTTGTTTAGGACCCGAACCTTTCTTCGGTCGTCTTGACGGGAAATTGCTCCTTCAGGATCCGAACCATTCTTCGGTCGCCTATTGGAGCAATCGGTGGTTTGTCTCAGACCTGAACCATTCTTCGGTCACTGTGACGGGAAATTGCTTCTCCAGGACCCGAACCATTCTTTGGTCACTTGTTAAAACAATCAATGATTTGTCTAGGACCCGAACTTTTCTTCGGTCGCCTTGATGGGAAATTGCTCCTCCAGGACCCGAACCATTCTTTGGTTGCCTGTTGGAGCAATCAGTGGTTTGTCTCGGACCTAAACCATTCTTCGTTCGCCTGTTGGAGCAATCAGTGAGTTGTCTAGGACCCGAACCTTTCTTCGGTCGCTTTGACGGGAAATTGCTCCTCCAGGACCCAAACCATTCTTCGGTCGCCTATTGGAGCAATTGGTGGTTTGTCTAGGACCCGAACCTTTCTTCGGTCGCCTTGACGGGAAATTGCTCCTCCATGACCCAAACCATTCTTCGGTCGCCTATTGGAGCAATCGGTGGTTTGTCTAGGACTCGAACCTTTTTTTCGGTCGCCTTGACGGGAAATTGCTCCTCTAGGACTCGAACCATTCTTCGGTCGCTTGTTAGAGCAATCAGTAGTTTGTCTAGGACCTGAACCTTTCTTCGGTTGCCGTGACGGGAAATTGCTTCTCTAGGACTCGAACCATTCTTCAGTCGCCTGTTAAAACAATTAGTGATTTGTTTAGGATCCGAACCTTTCTTCGGTCGCCTTGACGGGAAATTGCTCCTCCAGGATTCGAACCAATCTTCGGTCGCCTATTGGAGCAATCGGTGGTTTGTCTCGGACCCGAACCATTCTTCGGTCACCGTGACGGGAAATTGCTTCTCCAGGACCCGAACCATTCTTCGATCGCCTGTTAAAACAATCAATGATTTATCTAGGACTCGAACCTTTCTTCGGTCACCTTGACGGGAAATTGCTCCTCCAAGACCCGAACCATTCTTCGGTCGCCTGTTGGAGCAATCAGTGGTTTGTCTCGGACCTGAACCATTCTTCGATCGCCTATTGGAGCAATCAGTGATTTGTCTAGGACCCAAACCTTTCTTTGGTCGCCTTGACGGGAAATTGTTCCTCCGGGACCCAAACCATTCTTTGGTCGCCTATTGGAGCAATCGGTGGTTTGTCTAGGACCCGAACCTTTCTTCGATCGCCTTGACGAGAAATTGCTCCTCTAGGACTCGAACCATTCTTCGGTCGCCTGTTGGAGCAATCAGTAGTTTGTCTAGGACTCGAACCTTTCTTCGGTCGCCTTGACGGGAGATGCGCTGACCTCTCTCAGGGCATTTGTTTGTTGGGAGATAGTACCTGGACGATCACAAGTACAAACTCTTGGAGGACACCTGGATGATCACAGGTATCGAGGGGGTACTTGGATGATCACAAGTACAAACTCTTGGAGGACACCTGGATGATCACAGGTATCGAAGGAGTACCTGGATGATCACAGGTACAAACTCTTGGGGGATACTTGGATGATTACAAGTATCGAAGGGGTATCTGGATGATCACATGTACAAACTCTTGGGGGATACTTGGATGATCACAAGTATCGAACGGGTACCTGGATGATCACAGGTACAAAACTCTTGGGGGATACCTGGATGATCACAAGTATCGAAGGGGTACCTGGATGATCACAGGTACAAAACTCTGAGGGAAGAATCAAGACGTACCTGAGATATTCGTGAAGATCTCTCACCTCCTAGTAGTGGGAATATCGAGGATGGGTCTCGCATATTCGTGAAGGTCTCTCACCTCCTGGTAGTTGGAATATTGAGGACGTACCTTGGATATTCATGAAGGTCTCTCACCTCCTAGTAATTGGGAATATTGAGAAGATGCCTCGCATATTCATGAAGGTCTCTCACCTCCTGGTAAAGGGGAATATCGATGACGTACCTCGCATATTCGTGAAGGTCTCTCACCTCTTGGTAAAGGGGAATATCAAGGACGTACCTCGCATATTCGTGAAGGTCTCTCACCTCCTGGTAATTGGGAATATTGAGGACGTGCCTCACATATTCACGAAGGTCTCTCACCTCCTAGTAAAGGGGAATATCGAGGATATACCTAGGATATTCGTGAAGGTCTCTCACCTCCTGGTAGTTGGAATTTAAATGTAGTACAAGACTTACCTGGATGGCTAGGTAATTGCAGGTGCACAACGCAGTGGAATACTTGAGTATTCAATGATGTAATTTCGGGACAACTCGGATAGATTGAGTGTCATGAAAAGGGAGTACCTAGATGGCGGCAGGTACTTGAAGATAAGGGGATACCTAGACAGCGGTAGGTGTTCAAAGATTAAGGGATACTTGGACAGTCACAAGTATCAATACTTTGGGAACAACTCGAACAGATCGAGTGTCAGGAAAAGGGAGCATCCGGATGATGGCCAGTACTCAAAGACAATAAGGATACCTAGACAGCAGTAGGTATTCAACGATAAAGGGATATTTGGTCAGTCACAAGTATCAATACTCTGGCGACAACTCAAACAGGTCGAGTGTCAGGAAAAGGGAGCATCCGGACGATGGCCGGTACTCAAAGACAATAGGGATACCTAGACAGCAGTAGGTATTCAACGATAAAGGGATACTTGATCAGTCATAAGTATTAATACTCTTGGGACAACTCGAATAGGTCGAGTGTTAGGAAAAAAGAGTATCCGAACGGTGGCTGGTACTCAAAGACAATGGGATGCTAAGACAGTTGCAAGCATTCAACAATAAAGGGATACTTGGTCAGTCACAAGTATCAATACTCTTGGGACAACTCGAACAGGTCGAGTGTCAGGAAAAGGGAGTATCCGAACGATGGCCGGTACTTAAAGATAATGGGATGCTAAGACAGTTGCAAGCATCCAAACTCAAGGGACAACTCGAATAGGTCGAGTGTAAAGAAGAGAGTACCTGGACAGTGATAGGTACCTTAAGACAAATGGGGATAGAGATATGCTTACCTGGCAATATCTCTGATCTCTAATAGTATGTTTGCTATTTGCACAATATGCACACATGATTGTATATGCTGTAAATTCATGAGTTCAAATGATATTCATGCATGATAATTTTGTTAGTTTTGCATCTTTTGATTTCCACTGGGGAATATTTTAAAAGACAACCTTCATTTAGAATGTAGATGTCTTGAGCATGCCAGGTGAGAGACTTTCAATCTGAAAGGACTTTCCGCTCACTCTCATGGAAAAGGCTATCCTAACCATTAATGCAGGATTTATAAGGACCACACTATTTCACTGTCATCATGTTAGCAGGGGTCCGAGTATTCTCACAAACAGTACGACTTTACCAATGTGAGAGGTCTTTGTTGAAACTGTGATGAAGTCTTGGCCAGCGGCTCATCGAAGGGGACCATCAAGGTCAAGGCTTATGAATGGAGTGTCGCATGATCGTCTCCGGGCTTGCAAGTCAAGAATCCTGCGAAAAGAGATAGAGTAATCTTGCTCGTACTTCTTCGAGAGATGTTTATAGACATATGAAATCCTACGTTAATTGAAGTGCCCTAGTCTGAAGAGACTTTTACAATAGGATGTAACGTAGACTTGGCTCACATGTAAGAGGGTGAGAGTTGGTGACTGTCTTGGCATTTGTCACTAATCTTTCTTGTAAGATGGAGGTTCTATGGACCACAATAACAACTTTTCTTGGTTGTATTTTTGACTAAGGGGCATTGGCCTTGCTTTTACCAGGTACACTGCTTTTTTCATGCCCCTATTTTTATTCCAGTTCTTCTTTTATGGGCATTGACCTTGCTCTTACCAGGTACACTGCTTTTTTATGCCCATGTTTTTTCATTCTTGTCGTTAGAGGAACTGGCCTAGGCAAGTTCAATCACGACACTATTGTTAGACTCTTGAGTCTTCGTTTTCAGCTAGCGCTCCGAGCTATGCTGTTTAAATGGTAGTAACTTCTGTTTTGTCTCAATGTGAGGGTAAGATTACAGACTCACTTGAGCTGTACAATGAATACAAGCGCGTAGAGAAAGAATTGTTCTTCGTCATTCTAGGGCACTTAAATTAACGCGAGTGTTCATATGCAATAAAGACACCTGAAGATTGATGCAAGTGCGAGCAAGAAAATTTCTATCTCTCTTCTCACCTTGTGATGCTGCTTTGCCTCCACTATGCCCTAGTGTGGGGTGGCTCTTGACGGGGGTATGAGAGAAGCTTCACCAGTGTATGGGGCTCAATGGGGTGAGCAATGGAATGCCTCTCACTATTTTGATTATTGTACCATTCGCGAGAGAACTCTTTACCCTGCAGCCATGGAATCTTCTGCACTCATCTCACAAGTGTATAGATGGGGGGATTGTGTGTAGGATATGGCTTGCCTTTCATCATTCTGACGCGCCCCATCCAGCATGCTCAATTAATCTTGTATTCTTCACCTAGCTGTCTATTCTAATAATCCTTAATAGAATCAAAGATTTAGACAGACAAAATAGTCATGCAAAATTCACCTGGAAAAAGGCACGCAGCATTTTAAATGTGATGGAGTTTGTACTCTTAGAACAAATGAATGGTTTTGGCTCAAAAAGACCTTCTTGGTAGCTTTAAGGGTCAACATAATAGTATTGTTAAATTTTGAACATCAAAATGGTTATTCACAAAGGAGTGTCAATAGATTGCTCCTATTGGTTAGGGATATGACACATGAATGATTGGCCAAGGATTGGGGATCTGATTGGGCATCTCTACTTTTGCCCCTACAAAAGAGAAAATGTACAACTAGATCAATTAGTCTAGCCAAAATCAAATGTGAGTTGAAGCCTGAAGATTTTTTGTCATTTGCTTTGATGATACTTTGTTTGGGAAAGCTTATCAAAGTCTGACATGCCTTTCATTAATTTGTTTTTCGCATCTTTGACGGTTAGGTGATCCTGTAAAAGACAAGGGAGAGCGTGTTAGTCACGAAAATTTTTTTAGAAGTCAAACAATTGGAAGCGATACAACATTACCCTTCACTAGTTTGCAAACGATTAAGTGGACCTGGAGTACAAGGAGGACATGAAGTCTCATGTCTTCCACTTCATCAGGTCAATTATTCTCCTTAATTGGCTTATGTTTGGCATGTCCCTTTACATGAAGTCAGGTGAATTCGATACGGGTCATTCTCATGAACCTCACTTGGCCAATATTGACCATCAAGTTTGGTTTTTGATTCCGAATGTTTCTTGTCAGTAGGGAAAATACGTCAAAAGCGAATTCAGATAGTGGGAGTATTGGAAACGATACCGAATTACCCTTTCCCAGAGTTTCCTAGGGATCTCTGTATACTGATGATAGCCTCTTCGTCTTTGACACAGTTTAATGTCTCTTTTGATTGGCCCTCCTCATATGCGGCCCTGTGTACACGATTGATGATTAGCAACGCCTTCCTTTTATTTTTGACCATATGACCATTAGCAACATTGAGCAAAGTCATGTACTTCAAGCTTCTATGGAATGTGAGATGGACAATCAAAATTTATAATTCTCTTATGGCAATCACTTCTTGGGAGAGCATGTGTCTGGAGCATGAAGTGAGGTTTCTAGGCCCTTAGTCATCATTTGAAATAAGGGGCTAGAGACTACCTCAACTGTTTAGATTTTCTCCTTGCTGACAGTAGCCAATTCAAAAGAAGAAATTCCTTTTCTGTGCTTCTTGGCTTGTCAAAGCTAGAAATCCCATTAGTGAAACCACAGCATCTAGTTGCTTGGGCACGTTGTGGGGAAAAGATATTGCTTCGGCAGGAGCGAGGTGGAGTGTACAGAGCTCCTAGGAATGACTTGATTTTTAGCTGTATGCTCTTTTGCAATGGGATGCTTCTTTCTGATTGCCCCTATTTTCTTGGTAAGGTGTCTTCAAATTTGGCGAGTTCACATGATGCGCTTACTTCAAATGCCCCTTGTTACACTAAGTCAAAGGGGATGGGAATGATCTTCTGAGACACGAAGTGAGTGAGTTAGAAAGACAAACATGATTTAATAATCTTGTTTTGACAAAAGCTTTTGGCAAGAAAACATTTTTTTGTTTTCAAAAGTATATATCTTTGGGGGAAGAAAGCATGAGGAAGCCCAGCCCTCAAGTATTCTTTTTGGATGATAATTTTTTCATGGTTGGATAGCATCACCGGGCTGGTTTGGGATACCGCCTCATGCTCTCAAATATTTTCAACTTTATTTAATATGTGGATTTACATTTTGGAAAAGTGTTTTCAAAAGTTAGTTCCTCAAGCGAAGCTGATATTGAAAATAAAAACAAGCCAGACTTTAAGAAGATGTACAAGTTCCCACGTAGGGGAATACAAAAGGAAATTAAAAAGAGTTCTACTCGAGTGGGCCTGCACCCATTTCCCCTTACGGTCCTTCATTGACGGTGTCCATGAAAAGGCTTCCAAACATGGTGGTCATGTCATATGGCCCTTCTTTCTCTGTTGCTAAGGGTGGCACTTCATTGCCTGAATAATACCCGGCCTTTACCAGCCCTTGATGAATGTTAGTGGTATGTGCTTCGACATTTCTGCTCTGACTGTCTTCAAAACTGAATACTGCATTTACTTTGTCAATGTGATCAGGGAGCAAATTGCTCTGGAATGAGAAAGGTTTAGTGTCTAATAGGTTCTGGATTCGACTTTTGAGGGCGAAGCACTCATCAGTCGAGTGCCCCACTTCTCCCATGTGATAGTCGCATTTTTTGGATGGGTCATAGCTGGAGAAGTTTTTGGCATTTGGTCGCTTTGGCTCAGTCGAGAGGAGGTTCTTATTCCGGAAGATTGCCAAAACCTGTGATGGAGATCCGGGAAGTGAAGTGAATTGTCTCTTGTTGTTGTAGTGCTGGGGCAGTTGACTGCTGGTGGTATGCTGCTGTCTTGCACTTGTCTAAATTGTTGGAGAATAATTGTAGGTTGCATTGACATCTACTAGGGGTTCTTTATCTTTCTTCATGCTGAACCTGCCCGTGGGTGCAGGTTCAGTGAACCAACCATCCTTCAACCCTATCTTGATTTGCTCCCCTATTGGAATGAGTTGATTAAATGATTCAGCGATCGTGGTTACCATACGATTGCAGTACTCGTAAGGGAGGGTTTTGATAAACATTTTTCTTAGTTCGAAATCGGTTGGTTCAAGACTGATTTGGGCAGCCAGATTCCTCCATCTAATAGTATATTCTTTGAACGATTCATGCTTTTTCTTTTCGGTAAGTTCAAGATCCTCACGAGAAGGGGTAATATCCATTATGAACTTATACTGCTCTATGTTTCGAGGAGATTCATGTTCTTTGTAATGTACCATCTCAAGGCAGGGCCTATTAGACTTGATTGGAACAACTGGATCATTAATGGTGCATTGTTAATGTATTGGGTCATTCGAACCAAGTACATTTGCAAATGAGTCCTAAGGCAAGTCGTGCCATCGTAATTCTCAAACTTAGGCATTTTGAATTTTTCCGGCATTTTGACATTGGAATAAATGGAGAGGTCCGTCAAAGTAGGGTCTTGGAGGCCTTGCAGTTGTTTCAGCTTCTCCTCAAGCTTTTCGAGGCGTTTGTCATGCTCAATTTTAGACAAATTGTCTGGCCTAGCTTTCTCGATCATGGTTGGGTGTGGATCATCCTCCAATTCGGGCATGTTATCGTCGGTATCTCCACCTTGATCACCCCTAGTAGATGATTGTGGCAACAATACCTCGATTGAGGCCGGGGCGGGAGTGAGTTTGCCCTGGATGGAGTCTATCTGCTTTGAAAGTTGTTGAAGCACATTGAAGACTTGTTTAATTTCGCTTTCTACGACCGCAATACGGCTTGGTACATTTTCTTCAGCCATTCTTGCTCTTGCTTTTGAGCGAATCTGGACTGGTGAACGTTGACGTTCCGTGATTACCTGGCCATGAATAAACAAGCATGTGTGAAGCCAAGGTGTAGATAGGGAGTCAGTCCATGATGACGACCTAATCCTACTATTTTTGTTCATTCATGAAAAGGTAGAGGATTTCCTAAACATGGATTGAAAAAAGGCACGTGACATGCTAACATGAGCTAAAAGGATATTTAACTTGAAAGGTGAAGAAAGGATGAATTGCAACAAATTTTGAAAAAGATTTATATCCCTTTTTGAGGCAATTGAAAATGCTTGCGAAAAAGAACTTTTTAATATGCTTGAGAATAAAAACATTAACTGAAAGTAATTTCTTTGAAAAAGTTTTTTTTTTTTTTAACTTTATGACAATTACTTCCAAATTTAATTGACCGTGGTATTAAATCCTAGACTAATCATGGACCACTCAATATATGCATGACGGTAAGTAAATTGCAAAGTACACAAAAAAAACTTACATCACGCGAGAAAATTGATGACAATCACATAGACGTGCGCATGATATGTGCGGCTCGATTTCTAACTGAGAAGGTTTGTTGAAATTAAAAGGGTATCCGCCCGTCGCAGTCTCGCGTTAGCAGCATACCATCTTAACCTTGGCTAAGAAATTTGGGGAAAAGAAAGGCAACCTCCACATCGCAGTCCGCGTTCGAGGTCGTATCTTTCTTAACACCATCCTAGAAATCCTATGGCGGTCCAGGTCCGGCGGCCGGGTTGTGTGTGCCATGTGTAGTGTTTAAAACAGTAAAGCATGCACAACAGTTTATAATTACAAAAAAATCTATTCTAAGCAAAATTAAAACAAACTTTTAAGCTACCGACTTGCATAAAAAACAAAAACAAGTCAGTAAAGCATTTAAACAAGATAAAAACAGCCTAAGTCCTCAAATGTCCCCAGCGGAGTCGCCAAGCTGTCGCGACCTCTTTTTTTTTTTCGGCGCCCGCAATCGGGTACGAGCGCCTAAGGAGGCTAATGGCTCAGCTGGAATTAGTTATGCTCGGACTCTCCCAAGTCCACCAATTCACGACTTAATGGTTCAAGTTTTTAACCTGTAAATCAATTTTTGAAATGGAGTCGCCACTAATCGATTTGGGGTGGGTTGATTGGAAACCCGTCATAATAAAATTAGGCATGCCAAATGCAGATATTCCAGAAACAAGAGCATCCTAGCCATTGCAATCCTCACTTACTAGTATTTAGAACACATGTGAATAAGATGTTAATAAAACTAACGAGTGACACATGCTGTGAAGAAAGAATCTTTGTACCTTGCAAAACTTGCTTTGTCAATGGTCCAAGTGTCACGTAAGCATTTGTAGCACGAGTTGTATGCTGATATTCTTTTTTCTACACAATCAAAACAAGACTTAGAACTCATCAAGAGAGTTTGAACATTTGACTAGCAGATGTATATATCAAGGAAGCTCTTCACAGGAAAAAGAAATGAACTTTAGAATGAGGAAATCACACAGGTGTAACATCTTATTTACATTTCTAAAAAGATTTAGGAAAAAATTAAAATTCAGTTATGTCTTCACCCATGTGAAAATTAACCACATCAAAAGACTGTTATTTGGCAAGAGTGATTAAGAATTTCTCTTGCATCCACCACAGGATGAAGATCCAAGTACTCATTCTCACCCCAGACAAACTAACAATAATATGGCAGAAAAATCACAAAAATAGTTTAAAAGGTCAAGAGAATCTAAGTTCTTACCAACACTTGATCCAATATCAATAGTATCACTAGTTGCTCTAATTGCTCCTTCTTAAGATCAGAACCTGGAGAAGATACACAATAGAAAAGATAACATGAAAGAAAAATTAAAGCCGGAAGAAAGGACAATCACCAAAGGAAGCTACAGACTCCTAGAGTGGCATTATCAAGCATGAAAACGGATCATTCAAAATAAATGGATAGCATCTCATAAGAGGAGATTTATTAGCATTAGAACAAAAGGAAAACCCATTTACCGAAACTTATTCGTTTGTAACTGATTGTCGAATCTGTTTGATTGATACCAAATAACATTGTCTCTAGAAAAGACCCAGGAAGAACTTAATTGCTTTGTCCCATGTAGATGTATTTTTATCTAGAATAGCTAAGATTTAACCCGATCCTTCAAGTATCTTTACAAATATCTTATGTCATCTATCAATTTGACATGAGTCTCCCCATTGCAATCTATATAAGACCGCCACAAATTTGGAGACAATAGGGTACAAATAACATAGCTGGACTAATCTACTTGGGCATTTCACCAAACATTTGATGTGCATTCGATTAAATGGCACAAGGAAACAACAAGATAGTGAGAACCGCAACCCAATCAGTATGAGATCATCAAGATTGAATCAAAAGTTACTAATATAATCTCAAGCATGACCGATGTTCATGCTAACAACAACAAAGCTCTCAGTTTCTCTTCCACATGTGTAATGGAAGAATGTACTGAACTTCCACGCTCAATGAAAAATGAAAGCTCCAAGGCTCCAAGTTGTAGAAGGTTTGAAGGAATCTATTGGTTCAATAAACTCGAGTCCATTGATGGAGCACACGGATTCAAAGCTCAATCGCATGAGAACATGACGATCCGAAGAGCACTAGATGTGGCAAGGTAAGTGGCGGATTCCAGCGCCGATTAGCGGGGCAGAAGATTCTGGAATACGCAGAGGATCAGAGAGAGAGGGGCTTTGAGGGCGTTTCACTTTAATTGCTTGAAGAAGATGAACGGAAATGTGAATCAAACAACTAAAATGCAGAGAATCAACATTAGCTCAGTAAAGCATCGATCAAAATAATTATGAGATTATTCTCAAATTAGAGAGGAGAGAGAACCTGGATCTATGTTGAGCGTTGTTGAAGAAGCGCCAGACCTTCAATGATGAAGAAGAAGATCTGGACCTTCAATGGCGAAGAAGATGCGCGTCGTTGAAGAAGAGTAGAAGAAGAAAGATGAGCAAAAGAGAGAAGGGAGAGAGCGGTGTTCTAAGCAAAAGAGTTTGGAGAGGAAAAGTGAAAGGTCAGAGGGAAAAAGATGAAAAGGGAAAGTGTTTTCAGCTTCTGAGGCGGAGGAATTTGTTTTCCTAAAATAATACATAATATTTGTGTTGACCAGAAAGTCTTTTCCGTTGACCAAATCTTTTTAGAGAACCAAACGGCTGAAAATCCGGAAAACACTTTCTAGTAAAATACTTTCAATGAAACAAACACACCCTTAAACTTTTAAATGAATGTGGGTCTAACTGAATATGTTGACGGGCTCAGATTTTGGCTCCCTCTTAGCAGTCTTAGACTTTTACTGTGCATTCCTAACAAATGGTATCAGAGCCTATAGTTGAGATTTCCGGGCAAGTGGATATTGTGGTGTAACAATGCAAACCTATAGAAAAATTGATATAGAAGGATACATAAATTAAGGGGGAGTAGTGCTAACATTAAGCTCACATGTGTAGGGGGGATTGTTTAGATACATGTGTGAGTGTGTTATGTTAGAGAAATCCCACATTAGAGAATTGATATGATGTATAGCATTTATTATATCCTAATTAGCCCATAACTCATTCCCTTAAGTTTTTGAGTGAAGATGGGTCCAACCGCATATATTAATGAGCTCGGACTTAGGCTCTTTTTAAGCAATCTCCTTAAATGAAGATATTGGACTTCTGCTATGTGCTCCCAACAAGGCATAAGGGATGCTCGAGACCACCAAGAGCTCATTACAAGGCCCAAAGCTCGGCTGGAGGCCTGCTATATGACATTCAAATGATCTAGACTATGGGGTTCAGCCTGTTTTCGAGCACGAATTCAACTCCTAAATGGCCAGACCAACCGAGGCTGGCCTAAAGAGTTTGAAGGCTCATTGTCCGAGCATTGCATAGCTTGGACAATGGGCATTCAGACATCTAAGACGCAATTACCCTGATGAGGCATAGGCTAACCCACCATGGATTCGAGACGACGGGCAGGTGATATAACAGTATTATGACCAAAACTGTTACTTGAATTATATGAGGACAATGCTACGGACTAAAAATGAGTCATAAACATCCCAATTCGAGCTAATGTATGTGCACTTTGGGGAGACATAAGCTCATCCAAACGGTAATGCAACATAGTGTCGACACTAAGCATAAATCTTAAACAAGGATGGACCACTCTCATTTCCTTGGAAATGCTGGACTCTGAGCGTCGTTTAACTCAAACTCAAGCCAAGCACGTGCCCATTCATCTTTGTCTCATGCGCCCATTTTTTTTTTTTTAATTTTCATAATGATTTTCTTTTTAATGTGAGACAGACTTTGGGAAAAAAAAATTAGGTTTCACTATCCGTAAGCTATAATATTTCTAATTTATATATGTGAAAGAGATACCATTTGTTTTTTTTTGTTGTTGTTTTTTTTTTTTTTTTTTTTTTATCAATGGTCGAATGATAATTTAATCTTTGAGGCCTTTCCTTTTTATTTTTTGAATGCATGATGGTTGGTGCTAAAATTTAGATGTTGGCATGAATATTTGGTGTGTGCCTTTTGTAATTTTTCTATAATTGTGTAATAGATTATGCGGCCGAATTTTGATATTTTAGAGAGTTAAATTATCCTCTGATTTTTTTTTTTTTTTAATGTGGCAACTAATTTCTTTGAATTCCCGCTTTCCAAGGTGATAATACCTCTTAAACTTTGTATCTCTCTCCAGCTATACTAACCAAAAGGCACGTTATAAGATGCCTCGAGACCTTAGAATCACAAGACAACTTAGGGTTTTATCTGTGGAGCAGGTAGGCTTTTTGTCTGCGGAGTTTCTTTTCATGCCAAACATTCACTCTTTCTTGCTCCCTCTTTGGTTGTTGTACGAAATAGATTGGACATGAATTCAATTGCGTTCACTCAAAATTTAAAAAATAGATTCAGGGACCGATGAGCACTCGTCACATGGCAATCGCAGAGAAGCCTCACCAGAATGTAGAGTACTAATCTTGTAGAATTGTGTCCCCTATGTTATAGATGAAGCGAAATATTTGTTTTTATGGGCTTTTTTGTCTTTTCTATCAGATTTGCTTTTAGGTTAAAAGTGATACCTTTATATTAGCGATGGCAAAAACCCTAGCCGTCAAAATGCTGAAAAAGGAAATAGAGAAGCGAGAGAAAGAGAGAAGAAAAAAGTGAGTTTTTTCTTGATGAGGGTTCTCAATCTCTTTGTACCCTGATTTTGAGAGAAGATCGTCGTTGTATTCCAACTTTTTCCGAAGTCTAGTGGATTCACAGAGTGCCTCTGCATGGAGACGTAGCCCAGGTTTGGGTGAACTTCGATAACAAATTTTCTAGCGTGTTCATCTGATTATGTTCTTTTATTACTATAATTTGTTTGGTGAATTGTTTGCAAGCGTTATTTTTCTAGAATTGACGTGCGATTTCGTAATAGCTGGTATCAGAGTCTGGGTTAGCTAATCGAGAACATCGAGGGTTTTTTGGTGACATTTGATTGAAAGCAAACATGATGGCAAAAGATAAAATCAGAATCGATAAGTTCAATGGAGAGGATTTCAGATGGTGGAAACTACAAATAGAGGATTATCTTTATCAAAAAGATCTCTATGCACCACTTGAGAGTTGGAAACCCGAGATGGCGGAAGTGGATCCGATAGCAGAATCTGGATGGAAAATTATTGATCGAAAGGCATTAGGTGCGATTCGTCTAGGGTTGACGAAAAAGATAGGGTACCACATCGCGAAAGCAAAAACTACAAAAGAAGTCATGGATATTCTAACGAATATTTTTGAGAAGCCGTCCACATCAAATTAGGTATTTTTGCTGAAGAAACTAGTTAATATGAAGTTATCTGATAAAGGATTTGTGGCAGAGCATATTAATAGTTTCACGCAGGTCACGGGTCAATTGGAATCTGCAGGCATAAATTTAGACATGAAGCTTCAAGCTTTATTATTTTTAGGTTCTCTTCCAGAAAGCTACAATACTGCAGTGCAAGGAATTTCGAGCACCATGAAGGATGATCTAACTCTTGATGATACTGTTTATAGTATCATGGATGAAGAGATGCAAAGGAAAGTCTCAGGTGGAGATAATTATTCTGCATCTACATCTTCAACGGCACTCGCAGTGGAGAACCGTGGAAGAAGTAAAAGTAGAGGAAATTTTAGCGGGCGTGGCAGATCACAATCAAGGGGTAAGAGACAAGTTGCAAAAGATGAGTGTTGGTTTTGTCACAAAACCGGACACCGGAGGTTTTAGTGTGAAGCCTACAAAAAGAAGCAAAAAGATGATAATCAAGGAGCTAATGTAGTTAGCAATGAATCTTTGCTAGATAACTTGTGTTTGTCTGCAGGGTTTGACTTGACAACAAATAAATGGTTTATTGATTCTGGTGCTTCTTTTCATTGCACCTTGCAAAGAGACATATTTGATGATTATGCCAGTGGAGATTTTGGACAAGTGGTTGTGGGAAACGGCCACATGTGTCCCATTGTTGGGAAAGGAACCGTGATTGTAAACATCTCAGGTGGAGGACGTCTAGTTTCGCGTGAAACTAGGCATATTCCGGAATTAAGGAAAAATCTATTTCAACCAGTAAACTTGATCAAGAAGGTTTGGTAATAACCTTTGGATGCGGAGAGTGGAAGATAACCTCATGAGCAAGAGTAGTAGCAAAGGGAAAGCGTACGGGTACACTTTACCTTCTCCAAGGAGACAATATCAGTGATATGATTGCAAATACAATGGCTACAGGTAATTTATCTACTATTTGGCATTATCATTTGGGACATCTTGGTGAAAAATGTGTAAAGCAGTTACACTCGAGGAAATTACTTTCGGGTTTACAAAAAAGTTGAGTTAGATTTTTGTGAGAGTTGTATTTATGGAAAACAAAAAGCTATTAGTTTTCAATTGAATGGATGACAAAATAAAAGCCAGAAGCTAGAGTTGGTTCATACTGATGTATGGGGACCTGCTCAGGAACTCTCTTATGGTGGTAAGAGATATTTTGTCACATTCATGGATGATGCAACAAGGAAGACTTTGTTCTATGCTCTTAGAGAAAAGTCAGAAGTATTTGGGATGTTCAGGATGTGGAAGACCATGGTAGAAAAAGAAACAGGTTATCAGATTAAAGTTCTGAAATCTGATAATGGTGGTGAATACACAAGTAAAGAATTTGCAGATTATTTGAGTCGAGAAGGCATACACGGGTTAAAGATTGTTCCTAGAACTCCTCAAGAGAACGGTGTAGCTGAAAGGATGAACAAGACTATTCTAGAATGTGCGAGATGCATGAGACTACACGCGGGTCTCCCGCTACACTTATGGGCTGCCACAGTTGATGTAGTTGTTTATCTTATCAACAGAAGTTCATCTAGTGCGTTGGATGGAGAAATACCACAAGAACGGTGGTCAGGTAAAAAGATTAATTATTCACATCTAAAAGGAGTTTGGTTGTATTGCATATACTTTGATTGACAGTAAGGATAGAAAAAAGCTTGATGCTAAGTCCCAAAAGTGCGTCTTTATCGGATACGGTGGTGACGAGTATGGCTATAAACTTTGAGATTATGAGAATAACAAAGTCGTCCGCAATCGTAATGTGGTATTGCATGAAAAAAACGATGTATAAGGATTGTCAAACAGAGCATGAGAATGTAGTACAACCAGAATATGTTGAATTACACACAATGCCCATGAAGATGTTTCCGAAGTTCACTTTTTTGGCACTTTTCCCCTTATATGTCAGAGATCAAATTCAAACAAAGTTCACTTGAAAGAGAGGTTCAAGATGAGCCTATTATCATTTTTTTGAACAATAAAAATATTTTTCGTTTGAAGAGATAGTTCAAGAGGAACGTAGTGAGTAGAGCAAATGAATGACCCTGAAGTACCTATCTTGAGGAGGTCTACACGTGTGAGAAAACCAAAGGTAATTTTTGATCCATCAGCTAATACTGTTCTGAGCCATGTCTTATATATAGATTCAGGAGAACCGAAGACTTACAATGAGGCAAAGGCAGACACGTCTCACTTGCAGTGGGAGTATGCTATGAAAAACAAGATGAGCTCGTTACTTCATAACAAAACTTGGGAGTTGACCAAGTTGCCCATAGGTAAAAAAGTTTTATTAAACAAATGGGTGTACAGGATTAAGAATGAAGCAGATGGTAGTATTAGATATAAGGCGAGACTTGTAGTTAAGGGCTTTTCTCAAAAAGAAGGAATCGACTACTCCGAGATATTTTCACCTGTAGTGAAAATGACATCAATTAGAGTTCTGTTGAGTATAGTTGCAGTGGAGGATCTTCATCTTGAGCAGTTAGACATAAAAACAATATTTTTACACGGTGACTTAGATGAAGAATTATACATGGCACAATCTAAGGGTTTTGAAGTCAAAGGTAAGGAGCACATGGTATGTCGCTTGAAGAAAAGCTTGTATGGCTTGAAACAAGTTTCGTGGCAATGGTACTTAAAATTTGATGGTTTCATGCAAGAAAAAGGATTTGCACATTGTGAGTCTGATCACTGTGTTTATTTTTACAAATATGATGATGGTAACATTGTGTATCTCTTTTTATATGTGGATGACATGCTGGTGGCTAGTTCCAATATGAAGAGAATCATAGAAGTGAAGAAGATATTATCATCACAATTTGCTATGAAAGACTTGGGAGAGGCCAAGAATATTTTAGGCATGAAAATTATCAAGGACAATAAAAATAAGAAATTATGGTTGTCGCTGGAAAACTATGTGAACAAAGTGTTAAAGAGATTTAACATGGACAAGGCAAAACCGGTTGCAACTCCTCTAGCGAATCACTTCAAACTTTCTGAGAATATGTGTCCAAGCGCTCAAGCTTTGAAAGATGAGATGGCGGTAGTTCCATATGCATCAGCAATGGGGAGTTTGTGGTGAGCACGAGACCAAACATTGCACAAGCAGTGGGAGTTGTGAGTTGATATATGCAGAACCCAAGTAGAGAGCATTGGAATGCCATTAAATGGATATTGAGTTATCTAGTAGGTACTTTCAATTACTCACTTTGTTATGGTGGTACATCTCTAGAGTTGCAAGGTTATGTAGATGTAGATCATTCGGGTGATCGAGATAGTGGTAAGAGTACCATTGGATATGTCTTTACAGTTGCAGGTACAATAGTGAGTTGGGTATCTCAACTACAAAAAGTAGTGGCTTTATTGACAACAGAGGCAGAATACGTGGCGATCACAGAAGCCTCCAAGGAAATCATGTGGTTACAAGATTATATGGATGAGTTACATTGAAAACAGCCAATCAGTACACTGTGGAGTGATAGTCAAAGTGCAGTGCACTTAGCAAAGAATGCAGCTTATCACTCAAGGACTAGACATATCAAGAAGCGTTATCACTTTATCAGGTCAGCATTGAAAGATAATGAGTTAAAGCTACAAAAGATTGATGGCTCGAAGAATCCAGCTAACATGATGACCAAGGTAGACAGAGAGAAGCATATTTTTTATACTACTACCATTGGTATTACTCCATCTTGATTGATGAGGAGTATCGCAGAGGTACAAGTTTTTTAACTACTATTTTTTGAAGATGGATGCAAAGTTGCTTGGTGCTTGGGTATATTTGTCTTGAAGTGGGAGATTGTATAGATGAAGCCAAATATTTGTTTTTACGGGCTTTTTTTGTCTTTTCTATCAAATTTACTTTTAGGTTAAAAGTGATACTTTATATTAGCGATGGCAAAAACCCTAGCTGTCAAGACGCTAAAAAAGGAAATAGAGAAGCAAGAAAAAGAGAGAAGAAAAAAGTGAGTTTTTTTTTTTTTTTCTTGATGAGGGTTTTCAATCTCTTTATGCTCTGATCTTGAAAGAAGATTGTCGTTGTATTCCAACTTTTTCCGAAATCTAGTGGATTTCGCAGAGTGCCTTTGCGTGGAGACGTAGCCCAGGTTTGGGTGAACTTCGATAACAAATTTTTGGCGTGTTCATCTGATTCTGTTCTTTTACTACTATATTATGTCTGGTGAATTGTTTGTAAGCATTATTTTTCTGGAATCAACGTGCGATTTCGTAACACCCTATCAATACAATATAACTGGTTGAAATTGAAAACTCATGTTCTGATGTGAGTATGGTTTTCATGTTAAAGTTTTTAGGATACTCACTAAATCTTGTCATAATGATCAACTCAACGCATTCTTTCATAAACTTTTCTAACATTCTTTCCTCTGTTTCCGATTAAATCAAGTTTTTTTTTTTTTTTCCTTTATTGTATCTTTTATTAAGTGCTCTGGGTCGTGAGGATTGATCCGTCACCCGCAAATCTTGATCCTATGGAGCTTTCTAAAAAGATCACCAAACAATTAAATGAGATGAAAACTTAAAAAGAAAAGGTCAGCTTTATGCTTGAAATTGTGCATGTAAGAAAACTAATGAAGAAGTAACGCATGTCATTTCCTCTAAATAACGAAAACTTGGCTAGCGGCTATAGCACAAAAGGGCATTGTTCTGGCAAATATAAATCGATTTGAAAAGGACGAATGTCTATTAAAAAAAGGAAAAAAAGAATGAAAGAGACAAAGTAAAGAGCATAAGAAAATTAAACTTTTACTGTGGCTAATCCAATTCATTAGGTGCCAAGTGTCGACACCATACATTTGTAAAACCCTTCATTAGCAGGTGCATCGTACCGTTAAGAATTTATCAAATAAAAAAGGCCTTGGAAGATAAATTCTTTAATTTGTAGCGGATCCAACGAAGCATTGAGAAAAACTTCATTTGCGTAGTCTGACGTACGAGTGTTATACCTTGTAGAATAAGGCCAGCATGATTCGACTAAGTGCATATGCATTTTCCATCATTTAGAACTTAATTGACAAAATTAAAAAAATTTGAGACTAAATTGGTAAAAGTATAATAGATTTATAAATTTTTTAACTATTTTCTTGCACAAAATGGATAGTGTTTACTTCTATGCCCGCCACGTCTGCATCTTGCTTCACATCTATGCTTGGTATAGGCAACCTGATAGGGCTTTGCCATGTGTCTCATGTTCATCAATAATTATTGTTTCGTTGACTATCAAAAAGAAGATGTAACATCTCAATATACCTTTAGGAAAAAGCTTTAGAAATGTGTTAAACTTATTGCACTTGTACCAATTTGGTCATAAATCTTGTGACCTAGAGTCAATTCAGTCATTCAGGCTAATTTTGGTCAAATATTATTAACGTGGATGTTGGTGGCCTATGTGGTACAAACGGTACTAATATAGATAACTTTTAATTGTAATATAGCTTTTAATCGGTTATTTAGCTGCAAAAATCCTAACACAATATGGGAAAAACCCATATGGCAAATCAAAATTCATATGTCTAGAGAAGAAGATGGAATTTCACAGTAAGCTTATTTTTTACTGAGTATGGAATCTTGATGTGAGTCTCTGTTTGATCCGCAAATGGAAATGAAGCAAAAGGAAGGAGATAAGCCCCAAGCCCATAGAAGAGTGCCTGTGCTCGGTCCTTGTAACAAGCTCCAATTCCAGTCACAGGTGTCTCAAAATGGTTTGTGCGGCTTCTTCTACACAAGCTATTTGCTTTGCACATATGCCTCGTGATAATCATTTTAGTTCTAGCTTCAAAATGTTTAGGAGGTTGAGTCCATTTCCATGTGCAGATGCTGCTGGAAGATTGGCCTAACTAAATTCTTTCTCAGGAAATGCAATATCTCTATATTGCACTTCAAATACATGAGGTTATATTGAATGATTCATAAATACACACGCTCCTAAAATGACCACAATCTTGTTTGGTTAGTCAAGAGTGCAACTTTCGAAAGTCTGATCCAAGTGAGGCCAATCAAGTCCTCACATGTAGTGCTTGAGCATGACCCCATTCGGTAAACTCAGGGTTCGTGAATGGATTAGGCCTAGTGAACATTTGGGTACTAAGTGTGGTTGGTTTTGAGAGTTAGGACGTGCTTGGAGGGCAATTTAGTCACTTTATGCACAAGGTTTTATCTCTAATACATAATGGCATTTTTAGAACTAAAGGAGGGAAAGTAGCGATGAACTAAAAGGGGAGGATTATATATAGTGTTTTCTCTATTAAAAACCTATAGTTCAGGCCTTGAAGTTTAAAACGATCAAAGTAAAATGTCCAAACAATTAGAAAACCAGAAAATTATGCCTTTAGATATCACATTGTGCAAAATATACAATTCTTATTTTTTGTAGCTAGAAGGTGCATATATATGTATAAAGATATATTTAGCGTGATTTTGTATTTCCTTTGATTAAAAATAAGAAATGAAATATAGTAGAATTATTATAACTAGAAAATGGTACATCAATCATTGAAATATCTCTCTTAATCAATTTCTATGTGTTGCATACTATGTGTTCGGTCCATCTTTTTTTTAGAGAGTTTTGTACGTTTGGAGCCCATCTTAGTTTCCAAAAAATGACTGGTTGGCTAGATATTCCATTGTTTTGGGTCTATGTAAATATGCCCCATCAATCACAGAAGTTGAGCAAGAGAGAAAGGTGATATCATCTAGCATATCCATCTAAATGAAGTAATATATGTTGAACATAAGAAACTTTCTTTTGGTTAATAACAATCTATAATCACTGGAAATTCTCTCATTGTTCAATATCATCCTCCATTTTTGTTTGAAACTTTAAGAAATTGGCTTGATGTGTTCTTATATGTTAAGTGCAGCATCATGTCACATGCCTTTTTTTTTTCTTTTTACATGGATTGCAGGATGAGTGTTGGCTGAGGAAAAAAAAAATGTTATGCTGATGGTAGGGGTGAGCACCAAGTTTGGTACAAGAACTGGATTCAGCCAATCTAGACCAATCGGTTTAAGGTCGATTTTAAGAAGAAAATGTTCAATTCTTGGTTTTGTGAACCTAGAACTGGCCTAGGACCATTTAGTTCCTAGTTCCAACACTGAAATCATTTCAACTAATCCGGTTCCCAAATTGAACCGGTTCTTAAGCCTTTTCAAAAAAAATATATATTTTTTGCCCTTATAGAGAATCAAAATCATGGTCTTCAACATGAACAAATGCCAACATAACCATTCGACAAACATATTTTTTCGTAGTGAGATTATACAACTTTTATTTTTTATTAGTATTTGTTGTTTTACCTAAGAATAAAATTTTCCAAACTCGACCGGTTTGATTCACTATTTCAATCTTTTGAAACCAACACACCTTAAAATCAATCTTCAAAGCTAGTAGAGTTTTATTTTTATTTTTTCAAGTTAGTGAAATCAACTTTTTTCTCCGTTTTTTTTTTTTTTTTCTTTTTATTTCTCGTCCTTTTTCCTCATTCCTCGGCTGCTAGTGCACTCCATCGATCATCACCGTCAATACCCGCACTACAGCGATCACCTCCCTCCACTCTTCCACCCTCTCCATTTGTAATGTACTCCATTTTTTTCCTCCCCAAGAGAATCAAAGACAATTGAATATTGACAATGAGGGACACAAAGTTATTGCTTCAAAGCAGATAAGTATATAAATATCAATACGTACCAAAAGATGAAAAGATCTCTAAGAACCAAATACATGTATTTTTTAAAAGATAAAAGTTAATAAAATAGCAGAAATCATTGGAATATTAGCAATAGCTTTCAAAAATGAATTTGTATAGAAGAGTTCGGCTAGAATGCTCTAATGTAGATAAGATCTTAAACAATATGTAAAAGATGCAATGTAATAATTAAAAACAAGTCGATAAATAAAGATGATCTAATTGGCATCTACTATACCCAACTCCACGAATTGTTGAAACTCATAATATATGCAATTAGGATTGAAGATAAATTTGGATTTGGGTGAAAATGGAAGGAGCATCACTAGTGTTTCTCTCTAGTGATTGCCGCACCTATCATTTGGTGCTTGCGTTGCGAGCCAAAAAAGAAGGTAGTTAATGTCATTTTAGGAAAAGAAATATAGAATTTTGGGTAACGTGCATATGTCCTAAATCAAAGGCCAAAAAAGAATATGGCTAAAAGAATTAAAAGAATTAAAAAAATTTTAAAAACCGAAGCTGAAAAATCGTGTCAGAAGAGAAGGTAAGTTACTGCCATTTTTTATGATAACGATATCGAAGGCCTTGGAAGGGAGAATACAGTTTAGCCGGCGCCTCTCCATGGAGTGGGGTGGGGCCCGGTGCAACGGCGGTTGCATTCCGGCTTACACGTTGGAGGCTGGAAGCCGTTGCGATCTTGAAATTCCTAGAAAAACAAGATCCGACGGTCCCCCCACTTCGTACGGAGGAACTCAACGTGCCGACGTGGAAGTTTCTTGACCCCTGACGTGGGCCCCACTAGAAGAGACGTGAACTCGTGAAAGTCTCAAAATCGAATGGTAGTGCCTGCATTTTCCCATAATCCATTTTTTACCTAGTCAATTGTGTGTGGGGGATGGGCAATTTAGCGTGTCATATTTACCAACGTATTGTTTCTCACATATTTTGTTTAATAGTGAAATATGAGCTACTTGCTACTATTGAGAATATTTATTGCTTCCAAAAGTAAAAGGAATTGCACAATTTAGTTGTCTTCTTGATCGAAAATTCCCTCTTATTTCTTCCCAATTTCTCTTCACTTTCTCTCTAAATTAATTGACACTAAAAATCATCTCCATCATTAGGAGTTGTAGCTCTATTTCCGAATATAGCTACTGGCGATTTGGAGTTGCAGTTGTCATTGTTTTTCTTGCTGAAGAGTTTATGTCGTCATTTTAGATAGTTTTAATTGCCTTTCCAACATCCTTAGTTATTGCCACCACCATTTCTTGATTTTCCAAAGCCGTGCCTTCGAAGCTCTCTTCTCCCTTATTTCACAACTAAGAGATTCGCAAAGACTATGATGTTCTGAATGATATTGATTTGGAAATTTGCTTTTATTAAACCGAGCTGATAATTTAAATTCACTTTAACATCGTTGTGATAGTTTGAAAGGAATTTTTGCTTCAAAACTTGCTTGTAGACTCAACGACCGAACCACACACAAGATGTTTGATGAAATGTAAAAATCAGATTTGTATCAACTTGTCTCCAATTTTTTATTATCTTGAGAGTGTTTCTGCATGTATTATCTCTGTTGTTCCGTTTTGCTCTGTGTCCTTATATTTTCTGAGTGATTATCTCTAGTAATGTCATTAAGTACTTGAATTTGCCTTGTTAGTTCTTTGCATCCTACCAATCTTCTGCAATATTGAGACATCATTGTCGGAAAGGCCAGTGAATGAAGATGGTTGTCTTGTGGAGGTTGAAGATGGATGGTGGCTGGATAAGAGGCACTTAATCTCGTATTTTCCAAGGAAGCCGGTGGTAAGCTGAATGTTAATTTTTGTAGCTTTTGCCTAGAATTTATGAATGAATTGGATATGTTAGATTCTGGGAACAATGAAACGTTGAAGAAGACAAACACAAGGCGTCCAGAGGAAAGAAATGAAAATAAGAAAGATATGTAAAACGAATAATAAAAGAGAGGGAAACTGATAAAGATGTGTTCAGTAAAGATAATAGAAAATGGGCTTAGTGTAGGCTTGAGCGGATTTATATTTGTTTCTTGGCCATGTTAAGTTCACATCTTATTCTACACATAGATCAGGCCCAAAAGCCTTACCTATGTCCTTGTGAGTTCCATGTTTGACCACATCCGTGGACGGGACCCAAGGCCTAGCCCATGCCCCTTTTTATCAGAATAAATAAAATAAAATAATAAAATAGCAAAAACATAAATAAGGAGAAATTATAATTTGATCATATCGATAGCGTCTAGGCATAGAAGGAGAAATAATAACAAATAAAAAATAATAATAAAAGGATCAAAATAAAAAAATAAAAAATGGAAAAATAGTTAGAAAAATTTGTTCGATCTAGTATTAGATTTAGTTTATATTCATTTAATTCGTACACATATGGTTTAGGGAAGTTCATTTTTTCCTCTACGTTTTAGTTTAGGTTTATGAAAATTCATAAAAACAAATAGTGGGTTTAGAGATGATGACAAAGCTGGACCGATGGTTCCCACATGGATTGGGTTCTCCAAACCTTATCTTGCACGACGTTAAAGTGTACATATGAAATTCAAATAATCCTAAAAGATTTTTGTGTGAAGGAGCTATTATTAACCTATTAGGGCCAACTAAGAGCCAAGTGAGATACGAGAGAATATCTCACTTACTATGCAATCAAAGATCTAAGAACAAGACTTGATTATGCTAATTGCCTAAATAGTGCTAGTCCAATACCCTAGCTTGATTGATTTGTTTATCTAATATATTTAAACAATCTTTAACTATGTTAGTTTTCCTATGCCTAAAACGATGTCCATGCATGAGTGCGTAATCAAAGAAAAAATAATAATCACAATCAATACCATTAAAAAAAAAAAGTGTAAGAATGGCTAAAAAAAGTAAAGTGTAAGAAAGCAAAATTAATGAAGCAAAATTAATAAAGTGTCAGACAAATTATAAGCTAAATTCAAAGTGAATCAAATTTCTCATCCAAAAGATATATTTACTAAAACTAAATTATATCAAAAGTATTCATTAATATCTCTTATTTATACGTATGCTGTATAACTAAGCTAAATCTAGCACTAAAAGTTAACAGCTTAATCAAGGTCTCTATTTCAAGCCATCTTTCCATTTTTTTTAATTTTTTATTTTTTTAAAAAAGGGGACACAACACGTGCTAGAAGTCTTCTAGCCCAAAATTCTGAGCGGAAAATTCTCAATAATCTTTTGCTGGAAGTCTTCTAGAAAATGTATTTGGAATGTAAACAGCACGTGCACGAGGAATGCATAGGGCGTGCATGGATGGCGTTGATGACGAAAACGATAGAGATGGAGCCGGCAACGAAGACGATGGAGGCGGTGGTTGGCCTAGACGCGTCATCGATGATTTGCCGGTGAAGATAGCCAAGGGAAGTGCGGAGCTTGGGGCAGGGCGGTGGCTGGATGAAGGAGGAAGAGATATAGAAAAGAGTATAGGCGTGATAAGTATTAAATTTTTAATGAATTTACTAAAAAATACACACCATGTTAGTTAGTGACATGGCCCTTATAAACAGTCGAATATTTTCTATATTATTCACCTCTAACTCTCAAAAGCTTTGTAGAGATTCATTACCTATTTTCTTGACAAATCGATCGGACAGAGACATTCATTAGGAATCCATCCATGCTTCACGGCTAAAGGGCAAAAATATTCATTACGTGCTAGTCCTTAATCTGGTTCCTCGTACCAGTCCATGAAATCTAGAAGTAACTCTATAATAAAGCTATTTGTTAGACTAGAAAGTCTATCATAATTGTTAAGTCAGGCATAACTCCCAATTATAGTTTCTAGACTAGAACTTTTAAAGAGATTAAACGTTTGCCGTTCTTTATTAACATTTTAAATTAGTTTACTACAAAATAAATATGGAAAATAATTGCAAGCGCCAACTAACATTGCTACATAATTTCTCATTGTTGAAATAGTAACGTGAAAACAACATGATCTTGCAAAGAAGTCAATGCAAGAGAATCTGAAAATAAATGAAGAATAATAAAGGACATTAAATATTTATGTGGTTCACTATCTACATCCATGGAAGAGATAATAGCAAATAATCCATTAATAATTGGAGAATTAGAGTTATAATTGCTCACATGCTTGAATATTTTTCAATCCTAAAAATTTAAGCCCTAACAAAAAAAAAAATTCCAAATTAATAACTTGGTTTAGTGTAAACTCATGGCACAAAAAATTTATAATGGCTCACAATTTTTGCCTAAGAAACCCATTTCAAAGATCAACAATTTTACACGTCCATCAATGAATAATGCCACGATAACAATTTTAAAAAAGGATTCAGTTAATAATCCTAACTTACAATATCCAATTCAAATCCGATTTGGTATGTGAGCTCAAATTCAAAATATAATTTAACACTCATTTTGACCGTAATTTCTCCTTCTTTTTTCTTCTTTTTCTTTTCAAATGCTTGGGTTGGTCCGTAGCCCCTTTACTTTTAGTATATATTTTTCAAATTTTGCAGTTATTCATAATTTATAAACCTAAAGATTTTATATCTAAAAAAAAAAAAATAGGAAAAGCAACACGCAGAAAAGAAAACGGTACTTTTGAAATGAGATTCACGTCGTCACGTCCTCAAATCTTTCTCTTCGGTAACCACCTCGCAATGCCGTGGCTCACGTACTCACGTACTTGAAATGGGCGACACCCACGTCAGGAGCCTGAGTAACCCTGCGAGGAGCCTGAGTAAAGACGAAAAAGAGGAACCGCCTTTAGGAGATCGTGGCTGAGAGCGAGGAGGATCTCTCTCTCTCTCTCTCTCTCTCTCTCTCTCTTTCTCTGTGGTGGCGCCAAGGCGGCGAAGAAGAAGGGGGCGACGTTCGTGATCGACTGCACCAGTGGGTGGAGGACAAGATCATAGACATCGCCTCCCTCGAGAAGTTCCTCCAGGAGCCCATCAAGGTCGACAGCAAGGCCGGCGCCCACAGCGACTCCGTCACCACCTCCCGCGACAGGTCCAAGATCACCGTCACCTTCACCTCCGGACTTCTCCAAGCGTTATAACCAGAATCATGCTCCCTCCCTCCCTCCCTCTCTCTCTCTCTCTCTCTCTCTCTCTCTCTCTCCCTCTCTCCCTCTCTCATCTTTCCCCCTTAAGCAGTCAAGCTTATCAAGTTAGTTCTTGTGCTTGTGGTGATGCTGCTGCTGCTTCATGTGCACAATGTTGCGGTTTTAGAGTATGCCTAGGATGCCTGTTGAATCGCAGTGCTTTTCTTCGAAATGAAAATAACTGTAGGTTTATAATATGCTCGATCGCGTCGTTATATGTGCAGATACTGCATGTTTTCGCTTTCGTTAGCTGCGATTTTGGCAGAAGATTGCCTTTTGAGTTGATTTGTAGATAGGACTAGCCTCCTAGGCGACGCACTCATGCCGTCCATCTGCGAGCGGGTGGTTAATTATGTCGTGTGCTTTGCGGCGAGTCTGGTGTTGTATCTTGTATTAAGTGCTCTAGGTCGTGAGGATTGATCTGTCACCCGCAAATCTTGATCCTATGGAGCTTTCTAAAAAGATCACCAGACAATAAATGAGATGAAAAGTTAAAAAGAAAAGGTTACCTTAGTGCTTGAAATTGTGCATGTAAGAAAACTACTGAAGAAGTAACGCATGAGCCTTTTAAATATATATATTGCCCTTATAGAGAATCAAAATCATGGTCTTCAACATGAACAAATGTCAACATAACCGTTCGACAAACATATTTTTTCGTAGTGAGATTATACAACTTTTATTTTTTATTAGAATTTGCTGTTTTGCCTAAGAATAAAATTTTCCAACTCGACTGGTTTGATTCACTGTTTCAATTTTTTGAAACCAACACACCTTAAAATCAATCTTCAGAGCTGGTAGAGTTTTTATTTTTATTTTTTCAAGTTAGTGAAATCAACTTTTTTCTCCTTTTTTTTTTCTTTTTGTTTTCCATTTTATTTCTCGTCCTTTTTCCTCATTCCTTGGCTGCTGCTAGTGCACTCCGTCGATCATCACCATCAATACCCGCACTACAGCGATCACCTCCCTCCACTCTTCCACCCTCTCCGTTTGTAATGTACTCTATTTTATTTTCCTCCAAAAGAGAATCAAAGACAATCGAATATTGACAATGAGGGACCCAAAGTTATTGCTTCAAAGCAGGTAAGTATATAAATATCAATACGTACCAAAAGATGAAAAGGTCTCTAAGAACCAAATACATGTATTTTTTTTTAAAAAAAAGTTAGTAAAATAGCGAAAATCATTGGAATATTAGCAATAGCTTTCAAAAATGAATATGTATAGAAGAGTTCGGCTAAAATGCTCTAATGTAGATAAGATCTTAAACAATATAAATCGTAAAAGATGCAATGTAATAATTAAAAACAAGTCGATAAATAAAGATGATCTAATATGCATCTACTATACCCAACTCCACAAATTGTTGAAACTCATGATATATGCAATTAGGATTGAAGATACATTTGGATTTGGGTGAAAATGGAAGGACTATCACTAGTGTTTTTCTCTAGTGATTGCCGCACCTATCATTTGGAGCTTGCGTTGCAAGCTAAAAAAGAAGGTTGTTAATGTCATTTTAGGAAAAGAAATATAGAATTTCGGATAACGTAAATATGTCCTAAATCAAAAGCCTATAAAGAATATGGCTAAAAGAACTAAAGAATTAAAAAAATTTAAAAAGCCGAAAGCTGAAAAATCGTGTCAGAAGAGAAGGTACGTTATTGCCATTTTTATGATAACGATATCGAAGAAATATCGAATTTCGGGTAACGTACATATGCCCGGTGCCACGGCGGTTGCATTCCGGCTTACACGTTGGAGGCTGGAAGCCGTTGCGATCTTGCAACTCCTAGAAAAAGAAGATCCGACGGTCCCCCCACTTCGTACGGAGGAACTCAACGTGCCGACGTGGAAGTTTCTTGACCCCTGACGCGGGCCCCACTAGAAGAGACGTGAACTCGTGAAAGTCTCAAAATCGAATGGTAGTGCCTGTATTTTCCCATAATCCATTTTAGCTAGTCAATTGTGTGTGGGGGATTGGCAATTTGGCATGTCATATTTAACAACGTATTGTTTTATCATCCATGGATATCACATATTTTGTTTAATAGTGAAATATGAGCTACTTGCTACTATTGAGAATATTTATTACTTTCAAAAGTAAAAAGAATTGCACAATTTAGTTATCCTAGAAGTAACCATCACACACTAGTTTTTCTAGCTAGATTCTAATACTGTTGATATTGTAGTGGAGCAAGGAGAATACTCGTCTTGGTAGTGTGAACGAAGCCTTGGCTCTTTCTTTTTATTTTCAATAATATTGTTAAACACTTACTAACATTCAATACGACAACTTTTGAGATTAAAATCTAGGGATACATCCAATCAATTAACTAAGAATGATGTAGACTACTTCCTATGGCCAAAGTAATACTCTTTACATATTCCCAAGGGGATGAGATGGGTGTCTTCCAGAACCTTAAATATTGCTATGTAAACTTCTATTCCTAAGTATCGTTTCATGGGTCATGGTCAGCAAAACTAACGTGGGATTTCCAAATTGTTAGAAATCATGTCACTCATGCATGTGCTATTAGAGCACTCACTTGACTTTCCTAATATACCGTGGTATTGTGAGTGCTATGACTAGAAGGACAAATTTAAGTTGTGCCTTGTTTTGTTTATAGATAGCTTACATACAAAAAAGTTTACGACATGTGCTATGTAGGATTCATGATAGATGGAGCAAAATGGTTGGTAAAGAACACAGACATTAAACTCAATGGAGGGATTTGTCCCTCTTTATTGTTGTGATGCAATCTTTGTGAGAATTTATTTATTTATTTTGTGTATGGTGGTTTGCTTCATTGTCATCTTATCATCGCCTTTTATCATGACTCATTGATTCATATTGTATTTCATGATGTATCCTAATCGTTAATCAAAAATCATGTTAGGATATATTTCTCTATTAGGGAGCTACCTTTTCTACTACCACCAATTTTTCACTTGTAACTTCACCACAAACAATTGTTATTTTTCTTAGGCATGGTGAGAAATGCATACTTTCATCTTGCTTTATTTTCTCCTTGAAAACACAAGAGTCATAGTATGGAGCTATAATAATTGTCGACATGAACACATGACATTCGAATGATCTCTAAAGATATGCATGTATAAGAAAATGCTTAAGCATATGTTACCTTTAGGCTTTTGAGCACTACGTCGGTTCATCTTTCCATTAAACCTAACTCTTGAGAAATAGTGCAACTTGATCATCTATTTTCTTTCTCTTTTTGCAACTTGTAGATTATTACATGTTTGAGATTGACATGCAATCTTACATGATGCAGTCTATGCCATATAATGCATTTATTGATCACTTGTATATTGATTCATGCAAGGATTTGATTCCATCTCATCTCATCTTCCTTGAAAGCAAGGTAAGAAATTGATTTAAGGTATGACAACTTTCCCCACTAGTGTTAAGAATGACCATGTTTCATTGTTGAATTGCCATCTTAGACCTAAACTGGTGTTGGTGACTTTGCCTAGATTTCACATTGTTGCATTTTTGTATGAAGCTCTCTCTAGGCTCAAGAAATCGACACTATGATAAAGCTGCAGAAAATAATTCTTGTTGAGGGCTTGAAACTCAAAAGATGTACCCGCAGGAGTGTATATAATCCATTTATGCCTTTGAGATTGCTTGGTGCAAAAAAATCACCTATAAGATGAATCCTTATTGTTCTTTTTGAAGGGAATTAATTTTATAGCAATTGTTTTTTCTATGATCATTATCACCATCACAAGAGATTAACTTGTCCCTGATTGGTTATCAAAGAGGCGTCAATTGAAGATTCATTTGTTGTTTTTGTGACTTTGCATAGAGCACTACTTTCGGAATTTTGAACCAAGTGGAGCAGATCAAGTCATTACATATAATGCTTGAGCATGATCCCATCAAGTAAACATGGGGTTCATGAATGGATTAGGCTTACTGAATGTTTGGGTACAAGCACAATTTGGTCCCTTTATCCACGAGTTTTATATTGAGTACAGAATGGCATTTTTAGAAATAAAGGAGGAAAAGTGGCGATGAAGTAAAATGGGAGGATGGTATATAGTGTTTTCTCTTTTAAAAATCTACAGTTCATACCTCAAAGTCTAACATGATCAAGGAAAAGTCTAAACAAATTAGACAACCAAAATGATTATGTCTTAAATATCGCATCGTGCAAAATATACAGTCATCATATTTTGAAGCTAGAAGGTGGAAATATATGTACAAAGATATATTTAGCATGATTTTATATTTCTTTTGATTAAAAGTAAGAAAATGAAATATAGCAGAATTATCTAGAGGTATTTTCTTAGAAAGATACCAATATTGACTTACACTTACTATCTGGTTGGGAATTGTTAATGATGATTCATCAAAGGAAAAAGACACATATAAGAAACATGATTGAGCTGGGCTGATTGTCCCCTCCATCTAGAATAAAAGTTTCCACAACAACGTATATCAATCGTTGAAACATTTCCCTCTCAATCGATTTATACGTGTTGCATACTATGTGTTCGGTCCATCAACTTTTTTAGAGGGTTTCATACGTTTAGAGCCCATCTTAGTTTCCAAAAAATGATTGGTTGGCTGGTTATTCCATTGTTTTGTGTATATGTAAATATGCCCCATCAATCGTAGGAGAAGAAAAGCTCACTTCCATTTGCCTTGGGGCTTTATTAACATAACAATTTTTGGGCTACTGTTAAAATAACGGTTTATTGTGAGTCGCAAATACTTAAAGAAATGGATCCCCTAATGATTTTTAATTATTTGTTATTTATTTTTTGTAGTCCAAAATAGGCTGTTATTATCCTAGTAGATGAAAGATTGTCCTATGATGTTGGGTCATATGCCATATTTTGGGTTGTCCCAACTATTAAATTTTTAATAAATTTACTAAAAAATACACACCGTGTTAGTTAGTGACATGACCCTTATAAACAGTCGAATATTTTCTATATTATTCACCTCTAATTCTGAAAAGCTTTGCAGAGATTCATTACCTATTTTCTTGACAAATCGATCCTTTCCTCCAGCAATCATGGACAGAGACATTCATTAGGAATCCATCCATGCTTCATGGCTAAAGGGCAAAAGTATTCATTACGTGCTAGTCCTTATTACTCGTACCAGTCCATGAATAACTCTATAATAAAGCTATTTGTTAGACTAGAAAGTCCATCATAATTGTTAAGTTAGTTGTAACTCCCAATTATAGTTTCTAGACTAGAACTTTTAAAAAGATTAAACGTTTGCCGTTCTTTATTAACATTTTAAATTAGTTTACTACAAAATAAATATGGAAAATAATTGCAAGCGCCAACTAACATTGCTACATGATTTCTCATTGTTGAAATAGTAACGTGAGAACAACATGATCTTGCAAAGAAGTCAATGCAATAGAATCTGAAAATAAGGAAGAATAATAAAGGACATTAAATATTTATGTGGTTCACTATCTACATCTATGGAAGAGATAATAGCAAATAATCCATTAATAATTGGAGAATTAGAGTTATAATTGCTCACCTGCTTGAATATTTTTCACTCCTAAAAATTTAAGCGCTAACAAAAAAAAAATCCAAATTAATAACTCGTGTAAATGTAAACTCATGGCACACACAATTTATAGTGGCTCACAATTTTTGCCGAAGAAACCTTGTTAACTGTGTGCCATTTGAAAGATCAACAATTTTACACGTCTATCAATGGATAATGCCACGATAACAATTTTAAAAGAGGATTCAGTTAATAATCCCAATTTACATTATCCAATTCAAATCCAATTTGGTACGCGAGTTCAAATTCAAAATGTAATTTAATACTCATTCTGACCGTAATTTCCCCTTTTTTTTTTTTTTTTTTTTTTTTCTAAAAGCTGGGGTTGGTCCGTAGCCCTTTTACTTCTAGCATATATTTTTCAAATTTTGCAGTTAGTCATAATTTATAAACCTAAAATTTTTTTATTTTTTTTTAAAATTTTTTTTTAGGAAAAGCAAAACGCAGAAAAGAAAACGGTACTTGAAATGAGATTCACATCCTCACGTCCTCAAATCTTTATCGAATCCCTTTCTCTTCGGTAACCACCTCCCAACGCCGTGGCTCACGTCCTCACGTACTTGAAATGGGCGACACCCACGTCTGAAGCCTGAGGAACCTTGCGAGGAGCCACGCAAAGACGAAAAAGAGGAACCGCCTTTAGGAGATCGTGGCTGAGAGCGAGGAGGGAGTCTAGGGTTTCCCACGTGGAGATTGGGTATATTGAATTGTGGAGTCGGGCGGGATCATCAGCTTCGAGAGGGAGGCGATCGGAGGTAGTAGTGCGCCTTTGTATGGAGCGACGCGGTGGTGAAGCTCCTTGCTTCCTTCCTTTGCCTGATGTCGCTCGAAAATCTCACGCAGGTTCGGGGCAGTCGAATAGCTTTTGCATAGATAATATTGGAATGCGTAGTCGAATAGCTTCTGCACAGAAAATATTGGCATTCCTTTTTAAAAGGTCGATTGACAGGTTGACGACGAGGAGCATAACCGGGACGATGGTGATGATTGGGAATATGTGGAAGAAGAAGGGCCTGCAGAGATCATCTGGCAAGGGAACAAAAGAACAGTAAAGAAAAACCATTTTCCGAAGAAGGGATGGGACGTGCAAATGTTGAAAGAGGGTAACTCAGAAGATACTACCTGTTTATGTGTTGAAAACTTGGCATACATTACTTCCTAGTTTTTCTTTCTCCTTGTGTTGGTTTTGGTTTGAATTTTAAATTTGAGGTTCGTAATTCACTGCCAGGATGCTGAAAAGCCGACCTTGAATCCTCTCCCTCCACTGTTCGAAGAATATTTAGAATATAAGAATTGATCGCCAATGTCAGCTCAACAGGTGTTAGAAAATTTCGCTCTCCAAGTGCCTAATTTTGGACCGAGCAGGTAGCATATTATGATGGTCATACGTCTAGTTATATTTTTCTGGACTGATTTGTTGAACTTTTTTTTAAATGTTTTATTTTTGCCTGTCGGTTTGCTTAACAGGATGAAGCTCATTGCTCTTTCATTCTGAAAAATGGAGCTTGTTGGTTTGCTCCACGATGCCTTCATCCAGTTCATATATCCTGAGCATTTTGGAGCACCAATACTGTTTTCAGAATGATGGGCAACTGGTAAGAATAATAGTGCAATTAACTTTCTATCATAAGATGGCTTTCATTTGCAAACATCTTTCACTAGTTTCATATGAACTACAGAAAAAGAATTTTTTATCACTGCCGAGACTTAGGGCTTTTTACTGGAGAAGCAAAAGAAAAACATGAAGTTATATTAATACGAAGGAAATTACATCCATATTTATACCACATTAGATATCGGTTAATATTGCAAAAAAGGAAACAGAATTGATCAGAATCAAGGCAAAACTGAATAAGTGATCCTTATGGCTCACTAGTTGCGTTGTTTGTTTCCAAAGGTTGATTAGCCTAATTGCATAATGTAACTTAAAAGGAGGAGGGATGGAAGTTTGGTGGGAAACAGAAATCCATCATTACTGTTTTTTACCATCCCATGGGAGTTTTAGTTATAAAATTAGATACAGTTGCCTTAGCCCCATCCATGGCATTAGTTTCAAGGAAAGTCGATACATGAGTAAGGCGTTTCGCGGTGGCTAAGGACCATCTCTCCCACTAGCCAGAGATAGGGTGGTATAAAGGAGGCCTTTGTGCCAAAAGTTGTTAAAGGATAAAATATGCTGGACAAAGCTGGAGCTGTTCTTTTTTTATGCATTGGTTTGGGAAGCTAGTTATATTACTGAAGATGGAATGATGCAAATTGGGAGTGCTGTCAGTGGAATAATGATTGAAATTTGGTCTTTTTAGGATGGGGTTTGGAAGTCTTTGCGCTTAGAAGAGTGCATATTCTTGCCATTGACACTACTAGCTCTGGAGAAATTGAAGATCTATACCCCTTTTCTAGGGTCGTTAGTGTTGGGTCAAGTTTGGATTAGAACAAAAATGATTCGACTCATATTGATCTATTTAACCCGTGTTGGCACATTTCCATACGATGTAAATTTGAAAACCAATACCTAATCCAACTCAACACACATCTGACTCATATTATTAGAACATTATTAATATTTAACCTAACTTAGAAAAACCCTTACTTACCATTTTAACCCACTTTAAGCTCTTTGCGTGTATTTATTATATGAATAAAAACTTCACATCAAATTAAAAAATATAAAATTAGTAAATAAAACAAAGAACGTAAAAAACCTATAAATGAGGGTCTTGTCTTCTAAATCTTCCTCATGTGGAACTCCAAATAACCAATCTCTACTGCACAATTTCATGGGAAAGAGAACTATGATATTTATTTAAAATGTGCCCTTCAATGCTAAAGGCTGACTTACGGGCAACGTAAGTGAGAAGACAACTCAAGATACCAATGTGAATTAGCTTTCAAATAATCAAGAACATTACGATAAGGTTTTTTTTTTTTTTTTTTTTTTAAATATCAAGCCTATTTTCCTTCAAATACAAATCCAATTGTGACATTGTAGATTGCAAGGCATAGTGTTTACTTTCGAACGCATTATACTCATCAAGATTGTCCCCAATGTTCTAAAAAATGTCCTCAATTAAAATGTTACCTCAATTGGTTGAAGATGTAAAGCGATAATCTCTCCACATAGAGGTCACATGTTCATCAAAAGCATATAAAGACTTTCTTGAGTAATCTGTACAAGTTCCACATGATCATCTATGTCCAACTTCAAATAGCAAAGCTCTAACAAGCATAGCAAGACAACACTATAACCCTTCTAATATTTATCAAACTTTTTTTGCATTTCCATAGGCATAGAACTAATAGCTATGTCCTCACCATCCCTCTCCATTATCAAACGAATGGATTGGCTGTACTTGATAGAGATATAAATTCGCCATGAGATATCTATCTCCAGAAAAGAGAGTAAAAATATCATAAAAAGGTTATAACAAGAATACAATTTTCTTAACTATGACCCAATCTCGGGGTAACATTAAATGCACGAAGAATGGAAAAGTTCCATATTTTCTTTCTTAGGAGTAACTAGGATGCTATACTTGTATTCAACGAATTGTCAAATCATAATTCACATTCTTGCAATATGATTAGCAATTTACATAAACAACATAAAGGCAATTTAGACCACTTCTACCCTTCCTAGTTTTAGCTTTCTATAGGAGAGCTCTTTATAGAATTTTAACCCTTCAATAGCAGTTGTACACAAATTGAGCATGAACATAAGCCTTTCTTTATCTATCTTTGTGGTGTTCAAGCAACTTCAATACAAATGGCACTTCGCCAAGAAATGCTTAAAAAGGGTATAAATGCGTGGTTGTATATCTCTAGCTCACATGTAGACTTGCAATGTCTAGGAAGCTTCTTTAAAAGAGCTTGAACGACTGATACACTTCCACTTGCCATGAGTAGTTTAATTTTGTGCAAGTTATTACCAAGAAAAGACAAATGGAAGAATTATCAAGATCTTCTATACTATTTTGATAAACTTTCACTTGATTGCAAAACCTTTCCTAAAATCACCAAAAAAGCCTGGGAGGAGGAGGGGTAGGGGTTAAAACAAAGAGGCAACCAAATAAAGTTTTTGGATTTGATATTGCCTCTCTAATCCCAATTTAATCAGTTGAAACAAAATGTTGTCTATTAATTGGCTTTAAGATTATATGGCGATATAAGATAAAGTCAAACTGGGTAAACAAATGAATAAGCTTATGCAAAAGGAAACTATAAATTCAAGATCGAGTCCAACACTAACATCCTCCAACTATACCATGACAATATTACCATGAATGCTAGGTTTACAACTTCTCTCAACTTGATTTACCAATTGTATGCCTAACATGAACATCTATCTCAATTAATTAAAATGAATGGATTCATTCAAACAGAAAAATCATGAGAAAATCAACTTACGATGAACTTCTCACATTGGAACATATTGTATAATGTCTCTAGTGGCTACATGATGTGTAGAGCTTTTTAATCTAATTTTATGGTTAGCATCAACTTTCTAATAGGACAAAAAAATTGGATTGTTAAGTTCTCTACATCCTCACTATTAGATACTATTTCGATGTTAACACAATAGAAAGTCTAACTTAAATGACAGAAAACAAACCTACCTCCATTTGTGTAAATTCTGCACCTCCAACTCAAACTATTAGAATTGAGACCCTCACTAATGCATCTACGGTTTCTTGTTGATTGGTGAGAACTCCATCCTAAACAAGGAGGGAAAATTACTATTAGCTGCATAAAGAAACATAAAAAAGCTAAGAAAGATTGAATGCTTTTTTCTACTTTACATTATTATGAGAAAAACATAGAATTTGCTATGTTATAAGAAAGTGATTGACCAGCAATTTGAGCAACCCTATTGATCACAAGACCAAATAAAGTGGATCCTACTAGGGGAACATTGTGCTAAGAACCATATCCCAACGAGATATGTGCTAGACAATATAAATAGTACTATTTATTTTCTTGACATTACTTTATGCATGAAAGAGTTTGAGGCTATTGACTTCTGTTAGCAATACAAAGATTGATTATTAGTAATGAAACCATGTGAAATTAGATTTAAATCATGAGGATCTCCCCTTCACATCGGATTGTATGCCTAGAAGTACGTTAGTTAGATTGAAGGTATCTATTTTTAAAATCGGATCAAATTGGCTGGTTCAACTGGTTGGACTAGTAATGGAGATTGCAAACCAATCCGCTTGATGAGATAGGGAAAGGTGGAAGTTCACTCTTTTCAAAAATCATTCTCCGGCTAGCTATATTATGGTTGAAAATGTTTCATTTATTTCCTACCACTCAATATTAAGAAGGTGTCCCATTCATAAATTAGATTTAATTATCACACAACACGGCATAAATCATGTTGTGACCCCAAAATTGAGTCGGCTAAAATAAATGGGTATAGATCCTAAATATTATCTATCTCAACTTTTCTAAGGTCGTTGAAATGGGTATATTCCTTTTGTCTATATTTTCTTTAAACAAGAACAGAGGATTACATATTTTTCTGTGCATATTATCTTCAAGAATCCAAACTCAGGATTATCAATTTGGATTATATACAACAAGGGATTGACTTTTTGTTCCTTATTCTTAGCATAATGTTGTTCCTTGTACATCACTAGGAAGGGTAAACAATTAGACAATCACCTACAATTTTTTTACATGTACAAAAGTTAAAATTTGACCTATTAGGTGATCGACTATATATATCATATTATCATTGAAAATCTAAACTCATATAAGTTAAATTGAAAACTCATTTACATCTTACCCACTCCACCAAAGATTGTTGGTCCTCAGGCTGATCAGCATCCGATGCTTTTCTTCCCATGAGTAGCTCCGCCATGACCACGTTGAATGAGTAGACATCGACCTTTTCCATTAGCTTGCCACTTGAGTAATACCAAGGATCCATGTACCTACATTTGACAAACCATCAGTGGTACTAGATGAAAACCATTAGTGGTACGACAAACCGAAAATGAACTTACCACAAAGTCTCCATTATGTGCGTGATTCATGCGTATCTATACCCAAAGTGAACTTGGTGAGTCCAAAGTTTGCGACCTGAAATCAAAATGTTAACTTTCATAACAATAACTTGAATTCATTAAACAACCGATTGATATTATCATGTCATCGTATCTTAGCGTCAAAATCGGAGTCCAAAAGAATATTGGAGGTCTTGATGTCGCGATGAATTGTCTGAAAGGTTAGATCAACAAAAATGAAACTCGAAAATTATTATAGTAATGATAAGTTTTTTTTTTTTGGAAAAAAATACTCACACTCTTCGTGTAAGTAGGCCAAGCCTCGTGCGGAACCTAAAGCCACCTTCATCCTCTTAGGCTAAGGAATGATTGGGCAATTAGATTTTGCAATGACATCTGGGGCAAGTTATAATCAATCGGATTTTGAGCTTTAAAATAACTAAGCATACAGGATAAATACTGACCGTGCAAATGAAAGTCCAGTGTGCTGTTTGAGACGAACTCTAGAATTCTAAGAGTGTCAGAAATGCAATATCCAACCAAAGAGATGGTGACGATGGTGGATACAGCTGATGATTACCTCCGCTCGAAACTCTCTCTCCCCTTGTCGACTTTCAGCTTTTAGTTGCTTGATGGCAACTAATTCCCTGCTCGAGAGTATTCCGTTATGAACGAGGCTAAAACTGCCTTCGCCAAGTAGATTGGAATTAGAGAAATCACCCGTTGCCATTTTCAGCTCTTTGTACTCAAAGGTCTTATGCGGAACACCAAAGCTATGCTTGGAGATATAAGAGGTTAGACATTAGACTCGATTCTACTAGCTTAATAATAATGACAAAGCATAGTTGGAAGAATTGATGTTACAAATCTTGGTATTATGAACATGTCATTATTGTGATCCAAATGCAGAGCAAATTCTGATTGAGGAATCAACATCAATTGTCCTCAAGCTTGTCCTTTTCATTGTATGTGATTTTGATCCTCAATCAGAATTTGCTCTACATTTGGATCACAATAATTACATGTTCATAATACCAAGATCTCTAACATCAATTCTTCTAGCTATGCTTTTCATTATCATTAAGCTGGTAGAATGGGGTCCCAACGTCTAGCCTCTTCCATCACCTTAGGTGTTTCGCATAAGACCTTTATGTACAAGGAGATGAAAATGACAACGGATGATTTTTCCGATTCTAGTTTTCTCAATGAAGGGGATTTTGGGCTCATTCATAAGAGAGTACTCCCGAGCAAGGAATTAGTTGCTATCAAGCAACTAGAAGCTATAAGTTGGTAAGGGAAGAGGGTGTTTTGAGCGGAAGTCAATATCATCGACCATATCCACCACCCTCACCTCATCTTTTTGTTTGGATATTGCGTTTCTAACACTCTCAGAATCATAGTTTATGAATTCGTCCCAAACAACATGCTAGACTCTCATTTGCACAGTTAGTATCTATCATGTAACCTTAGTTATTTCAAAGCTCAAAATCCGATTGATTATAACTACCCCAAATGTTATTGCAAGTCTTGATCGCCCTATCATGCCTTGGCCTAAGAGGATGAAGGTGGCTTTAGGTTTCGCACAAGGTTTGGCTTACTTACATGAAGAGTGTGAGTATTTTTTTCAACCAAAAAAAAACTTTATCATTACTATAATAATTTTCGGGTTTCATTTTTATTGATTTGACCTTTCTGGTAATCCTAGAGTTATTCATCGTGACATCAAGTCCTCTAATATTCTTTTGGACTCTAATTTTGATGCTAAGGTGCAAAGGCATGATAATATCAATAAGTTGTTTATTGAATTCAAGTTATTGTTATGAAAGTTAACATTTTGATTCTAGATCACAGACTTTGGACTTGCCAAGTTCACTTTTGGTACGAATACGCATGTATCCATATGCATAATGGAGAATTTTGGGTAAGTTCATTTTTGGTTTATCATACCTCTAATAGTTTTTGTCTAATACCATTGATTGTTTGTCTAATATAGGTATATTGATCCTTAGTATTACTTGAGTGGCAAGCTAATGGGAAAAGCCAATGTCTACTCATAGTATGTTGGTCGCATGAATTATTTACTAGTATGAATATTGCGGAGAAGAGAGTTATATTTAGCCTATCATGGCCGAGTGGGAGATAATGGGTTTTATTGTTATTAGGTCACCCATGTTGGGCTAACCTAGCCCATAACTCAAAAGAGCCCATAGCCCACAATTTAAAGAAAATAACCGCCTGGGCGCTATTTTGAGGGTTACTTCTTAAAAAGAGAAAATAACATGTTTCTTTCTCTTAGTGCGTAGAAGTATAGGATTGTGTATCGTAAAGGAAAAGAAGAAGAATGAAAAGGTTCTCTTCTTGTGAAGAAAACTATTTCCACTCGATCTCTCTCATGACAATGCAATAAGTGCATTTAATTTGTGGAAAATAAGATACGTTCCGTTGCATGATGTACTTTTCAATCAGTGATACAAAGTATTTATGGCCATCTTTTGAATGCAATTTGATGTTACTCGATAGATCGAGTTTAGAATTTTGAAATTAGTTTCCTTCAAAAAACAAATAACCCATTGTCCAACTTCTTGAAGAATAGAGTGTGGCCTTTAACTTGGCAATAGATGTCGCTCGTCTCCTCATTTGAGGGTCTGAGATGAGGCTAGAATACGAGATCTCGAAATATAGTGCTCGTAGTCGTACAAAACCCATAGATTAATCTCCATAGTTCATCATTCACCCACACCACTGAAATAAAACATGCAAAACAAGGAATAGAAAGTAAGGGAAAGACCTCAATAGCAATCTTAACCGTGGAGAGCTTCAGGCGAAAAAGCCAACTTCTTGAAAAATTAATGGCAATTATATCTGCCTACGTAGATACTAGAAATAGACTATTATGAAACTTTATATTGAAACATAGGATTCATACGAATCAACAGCTCCCTCAAAAGCTCATTACTACTTTTTTGAACCAAACGACATTTTTCAACCAAAAAAACTAAAGAACTAAACAAAATTTTTGATTAAAAAAAAAAAAAACAAAAAACAAAAGTTTGGAGCACCATTAAACAGAACCACCTCATCCACTACCACCGCCACTAGATCATTTTATCCCTACCATTCCTACTTGACAAGGGACCAATATCCCCGCCATTCCTACTCGACAGGGGACCAATATCCCTGCTATTCCTACTCAACAAGGGACCAATACTAGGGGTCGATTGGGACTCACATTTCCCCCGAACAAGGGATTGATGTGGGGATAGCATTCATTGACCTAGTTTTATGGCCGTCTCCATATAAGTGACTTCTGCCGCTGAAGGATGAGAAGCTAAAGTTTTAGAGGAAACAATGTGGAATTCCATGAGTGTTATGTTTAATTAATAACTCATTTTAGTACTTATCCGGAATCTAATCATCACAGTAAAAATTTTATTAGATAAATCTTCCTATGTCTAGAAATTGTTCTTTAGTATTCATCTTCTCCTGAGGACTCAATTGCAGAAATCCCATGCGCATTTTATTTTTTACAGCAAAGGTCAAGAATCTCATTAGAATTGTTATTATATTAAAGGAGAAAATTGCTAATATAAATAGTGAGACAAATAGGTTTCAAGTTAATTAAAACCCTAAATTTGCTACTTAGATTTCTATAGGTCTAATTGGACAGTGACTAATCCTTTAAAATGCTTTTGGCTTTTGAAATCCTACTCACTTGATACCTCAAAAATGTTCCTTCCATAGGCATATAAATAATTAAAACACATTACATCTTTTTGGATCCTAACAGCTATTTTTTACTGAGTAAGTAATATATTGTTGAAAAATTTAGGAGACTATCATTTAGAATGGATGTGTAGTTCAAGCACTATTACATATTAGTGTTAGTAGTAGTCATCCTGATATAATTCTTGTAAAATATAATTTTGAGCTCATATTCTTGATATTTGTCTTCCTAAATTGGTATATCTTAAGATGTATATTTAGAAATCAGCATAAGTTGTCCTCAAGTTTGTCCTCAATTGCCAAACCACTTGTATTCATGTGGTTTGGCAATTGAATTGGTAAGAAGAGAGGAGTAATTGTTGATATAAATAGAGCTCGATTCATCATCTAACTTCAGATCTAGATTTTCCATATCCATAATGATTTTATTAAATTCATCTAGATACTCTAGGATAGGAGTACCTTTTTGCATCTTTAGCATGTAAAGACGCTGCTTCACGAATAATCTTGTCATAAGATATTTCTTCATATATTAGCTCTCAAGCTTATTCCACAATCTTGAAACTGTTCCTTCACCCGCAATTTCGCAAAGCACCTTATTGGATAACAACAATTGGATGATGCTATTGCGACTTTTCTTCCATCTTCTTGATCTCAATCGTAGTCATATCGTCGGGATAATTTCCATCCAAAACTCTAACTGAACCTTCCTGACGTTGGAATGCCTTCATATTGATCCTCCATAGCCCAAAATTGTTTTGGCCATTGAAAATGCCACTTCGAATTTAATAGATGCCATCTCAAACAAAAAGACCTAAATTCCTTCGCTCTAATACTAATTTGTTGCAAAAAAAAAATAAAATTGTCAATCAAAGATGCACCAATCTAAGAACAAGTAGCAAAGAATGAAAGAATCAAAATTACACGAGAAGCAAGATTTATGTCAAAAATCTAAAATAGGAAGAACCATGAGGAGAGAGAGCAGTTTTACTATCTTCAACAAACAACACGAGAGTACAATCCAAAAAGCTCTAAAACCACTTGATGAGCCACAAAATCTAAATATCCAACAAGAAGATAAGAAAAAATAAAATAGGAAATGATATAGAGGCTAGGGTTAGAGATGTGTATTAAACACATTTCTTCTATAATCTCCCTTTAGAAATCCCTAAAATAAAGGTACATAATCTAAAATACCCTTATCTTTTAATTTGAAAGTCAAAACTCAACAATTTCAACATTGACATTAAATCTACAAAACAACATTATGCCGAATACCATAAGACTTCTCTCCCTCAACATCAAAAGTAACCATATACAAGACCACCCCTAAAACGGTGGAATCAATGATGCACAACCTTAAGCCTACTAAGTGTACTCAGTGTAAGAAACAATGAATGAAATATCACCAACTCCACCTAAGCAAGTCAACTTGATCAACGGAATTGGTTTGGTCAACATATTTGTCGAACTATCTGCCATAGATACTCAAATATCTCCTCTAACCCTAACATACACAATTATCCTCACAAAGAAGCATTTACTAGGCGCTAAGGGTGATAAGCTGTTTTATTGAGTCAGTGATACATAAGGTAATAAAAGAGAAGCATTTGCGCTTAGATCATCGATTTTCCACATCAAGAACAATGGACTCCAAAATAACATTAATCTTTTTACTCAATTATATGTGTTCTTACTCTAATTATGGAGATCGTGGGATTCCGCTTTCGCACCCAACAATTTTATCTAGAATGGGTGGATGGGTTGGGGTTTTGGGCAAGTGGCTTTTCATCATGGGTGGATTTGGAATGGTGGGAGAGGGTAAAATTGGGAGAATGGCCAATTCATAAATAGGACCATAGGTTAGATGCAATTTGGGGCATTAATTGTAGGTTTCTAAAACTCAATGTGCAAATTGGTATATAGTTAAAATGCGAGGATGCTGTGTAACATTTTCCCTAAGAGAAAAATCAACTTGAGATAATAAGACTTGAACATCTCAACGCTTACATTTGACATCAGATATCAGATTGATCACGAAAGAGTATGTACTTGTATTATAGGAACATGATCCTCTCTAACTTATTTCGATGTCCTCCTTCTTCAAGGCACTTTCGCCCCCATTAAGTCCTAAATTGAACTTTTCATAATTAAGTTGGCTTTTTGTGTTGATGACTCAAAATTCTTAACATGCCATAGATAAGATATCGACTGCATTTGGTTGTGGTTATTATTTGTGTATACGTTTTTAACGATGACATTTATCAAGCAATCTAGATACATAAATAATTTCTTGGCAAAAAATTTAAAATCAGATACCTCAATTTCATATATTCATTTAAATATGCGTTTTTTTGGTGCAAAATTTAAATATGCATTTCATTTAGGAAAGAAAGTTGCATAAATTTCAAGAAGGGCATAATGGAATAGGGAGCTGAAACAATGAATCCTTATCAATAGACCTTGCCAGGGAGAAAAAAAAAAAGATTAATGCTTCTGCCTCATGGACAAAACGACGCTGGAAATCCAAACATAGAATGAAAGAAAACTCGGTGTCAGACATGGCTCAACAATTAGTGAACCTAACTCTAAACATCGATTAGATGAACTCGGATTTATCACTTCTTTCCAGCAAATTGTCGAACATGTGACATACATTTTAGAATGTAGGCTCCCGATTGGGATTTAGTGCAACTTTCAGCCTAAACATGGCATATTGATATCTTACTTGACATGATTTATCATGAAAAAAAATTCTCGGTTTGCTTTGTTTTACTCACAAATCTACCAATTAACCTCGGAATTCAGATTATCAACAAAAACAGGGCAAAACAGGGTATGCAGGAGAGAAAATTACCTGGCCAGAAAAGTAGAGCTTCGATTGGCAACGGTGGGGATGGCGATGTCAGAAATGGTTGAGAATCAGAATATAGCTCTGGCTTTGTGTGATTGGTTCGTGACTGTTTATATCCTAGACCGAATCTTCTTTTTTTTTCAATAGCCCCCAAAAATCGAGAGACATATATCAGAGATTGACCGGCTTAGAGATAGATTCGAAGAAGATACACACTCGACAGAGAAGAAGAGACATATACGTAGCCGGAGAAATTTCTTGTTTCGGTGACCTCAAGCTTCCGGCCGGTCAATCTCTGATATATGTCTCTCGATTTTTGGGGGCTATTGAAAAAAAAAAATATTTGGTCTGGGATATAAATAGTTGCGAACCAATCACACAAAGCCAGAGCTATATTCTGATTGTCAACCATTTCTGACATCACCATCCCCACCATCACCAATCGAAGCTCTACTTTCCTGGCCAAGTAATTTTCTCTTCTGCATACCCTATTTTGCCCTGTTTTTGTTGATAATCTGAATTCCAAACTTAATCGGTAGATCTGTGAGTAAAACAAAGCAAACGGAGATTTTTTTTCATGATAAATCATGTCAAGTAAGATATCAATATGCCATGTTTAGGCTGAAAGTTGCACTAAATCCCAATCGGGAGACTACATTCTAAACTGTACGACACATGTTTGACAATTTGCTGGAAAGAAGTGATAAAGCCGGGTTCATCTAATCGATGTTTAGAGTTAGGTTCATTGATTGTTGAGGAACGTCTGACACCGAGTTTTCTTTCATTCTATCTTCGGATTTCCAGCGCCATTTTGTCCATGAGGCAGAAGCATTAATCTTTTTGTTTTCTCTCTCTCTCCTCCCTGGCGAGGTCTACATATAAGGATTCATTGTGTCAGCTCCCTATTCCCCTCTTTTGGTTATGTAAGTGTGTAGTTTACATTTGCGCTGGCTGTTGATTCAAAAATGTCGTGTGATGACAAGTGGTGGTCGGCAATGATTCTCGATGGCTGGCATCAATGATCGGAATAATTGCCCGGTGGTCCATAGTGATTGGTGGCCAGAGAAATGTTGACGGCTGGAAATTGTGGCCGACAGCAGTGGAGAGGGAAGAAATCCAGCAAACTGAGGCTCTCAAGGACTATGATATTTTGATTTTAGATTGCCAGTTGTGATTAAAGACCATCTCATCAAGCCATTTAGACTTCTAATATAGACTCTGGAAGTAGCAAATACTAGCATAAATGCACATCTTGTTTGCCTTTTCTCACATGATATGCTTAATCCCATGTTGTATCATATATTGACAATACAAATGTATTCATGGGCAGAGCATTCCTTGTGAATTTATAAAGACATACTGTCAAGAAACCAACAAATTGCGACTCTCAAGGACTCGGACACATTGTGGCCGGTGACCATTAGGACCATCCACACTACAATGTAGCGAACTTCTATATTGGTTGGTTCAAGTTTGTCGACGAAACTTGTCTTGAGTGAAGGGGATGTCTGCATGTTTGAGTTCACTGATAGGGATGGTGTTTAGGTTGAACTAGGATGAAACATTGGAAGTCACTTTAGGCCATATACTAGTTGAAAGCAATTTGTGCCACTATTCTATTATGATGAAACCCGATAAAAGTGCATTTATATTTGTAATCGTGCTCTTTTCTAAGCTAGTTACGATCTTAGCATTTCTAGGCCTGGCCACTCCCATACAATGGATGTTTGTGATTAAGAGTCCTGCACACATTTTCTATTTCAGGCATCTCTCTTGAGCTTGTCACGCTTTTATCATTGCCTTTTTTGGAAAGGATCTCTGGTTCAGCACTCACCTTGGTTCCAGGTTACTGAACTTGGTTTTGTATTACAAAAGAATGTCAAAAGTGATGTGTTCTAGTTCTAGAAGGGATGGGGAAATTTATGCAGCATTCCATCACTCATGGTCACCTGATAGTTTTCAAATATGGGAAAGACTTACTCTATACTCATGTAAATATATTTGATAAAAGTGCTAATATAGATACATTATCCCTCAAGCAGTGATGAAATTTAAAATCCAGAGAGTGAATTCCATCTTCATCTTGCCCTACATTCCACTGTTTTCCCAAATTGATTTGGTTATTCATTGGAATCACATGAGATGTTATTTTCTTTTAAGTGTTAATGGCTGAATGTGTAAATTTATGTTTTTAAAATTTCATTTTTTTAATTCATGAATTCATAAGATTACCAATTCTAAAATAAAAGATTGTATTTTTTTAATACTAATTAGGTGTAAAGAAAATCACTATTATTCATAGACTAAGAGGATGTGGTGGAAAGGATCAGTGTTACCATTAGAGTTCAAAAATCGTGTGCAATATCGTAGAGTCTATGAGCACTGTGCTGTGACATTTTGACTACAAATTGCAGGTTGGGGTTGAACGCTTCTTTTAGCCAGCGAAGACTGTTGAATGAAACTCCTGAAACTAGTAAATACAAGCATATATTTACATTTTGTTTGCCTTTTTTTTTATTGTTTGTTTGTATTTATTATTTTCCTCATCATATATTGGTTAGCAAATATCTACATTGGCAAGAGTGTTCCTTGTGAATTCATAAAGAGATACATTCTGAAGAACCAGCAAATTGTGACTTAGGTATCTAGACAATTCATGGCTGGTGCAGCTCTTGACATTTGTTATCCAGCAAACATCTTTGGTTGTTGGCCCACGTTTATGAGAGAAGCTTGTCTGAACGAAGGTGTTGCCGCGTGTTTGAGTTCATTAGCTCATTGATAGGGACAATTTTATGGTCAAAGTCTCCATCTAGATACTGCTAGTAAGAACCTCACTTAGGTCGATTGATATGAGCACCGGAAGTGTCATTTGAGGTCATATATTACTAAAGCAATTCATGCCTCCTTTAATCAATGCAGATGAATCAATTGAAGGTGCACTCACTTTTGGATTTGCTTCTCCTTTTTAACCTAGTTACAATCTTATCAGAATTCTTCTTTTCTCTTGTGCAGGTTAGGAAAAATAGTCCAAATGTCCAAGAGCCCCCTTGAGCAGCTTTTTAATGGTTCCACGTGAACAAGGCATCTCACTGCCCTTGATAAGCTTAGAGAATTCAAATCGGAGGTATCCCTTATTCCAAACGGTGACTAACTTGGTACTTTCTCTGGCTGCCTAGGCTAGGGAAGAAGAGGCGACACAAAATGTCCAGCTTAAGTACTACAACGGGCCTAGGCTTGGGATTACTGAGCTCGCTACAACAGCACAGCAACACCATTGGATATTGCTCCCCTGCAACAACTGGCTCACGAGAGCTATTGCAAGCAGGTTCAAACTTATGATTGGAAATGAAGAAAATGTGGTTCGACTCTAGGCCTTAAAAATTAGTCCAACAACCTCAGTGGTATGCAAAGAAGAAAAGAAGATTTCCTTTTTGCCAGGGAAGAGAATATTACTTGCTTGATTTGTATATGTATCCATCTAGGACCCCTAGTGGAGCTTTTCATGTTTGTTCGATGCATATTGCAGTGTAAGATTGGTGACTCGGATATTCACCAGATCCATGCATGTCTCTATATTGATTACATGTGCTTATTTAGTCTAAGAGCACATGATTGTGGTATTTTGTTTTCAGATTGCAAGTTGTGATTAAAGACTTTCTCATGAAGCCATTTAGACTGCTAATATAGACTGGGAACTAGCAGATACTAGCATAAATAAACATCTTGTTTGCCTTCTCTTTAGTTTATGCTTGCATTCCTATGTCTTATCACATATCAGTAGGTCAAATGCCTTCATGGACAGCGTTCCTTGTGAATTCATAAAAACATACAATCAAGAAAACCAGCAAGATTCTGAAGACCTCATGGACCTTGAAGATTCAGAGGGTTCTCGCCAGAAACTAAGGGCTAAATTTGCATTTACCTTCTTATCAGCCTTCCAAGATGTTGAATTCCTTTTCAATTTGTAAGTTTCGTAGTACTTAAATAGCACGCTCACTGATGCGACTTTTCAATTAAGTATGCTTGGAACCAAAAAGGACTAAGCTTCGAACATCATAGAGTAATAGAAATTCTGAATTGCTCCCCAAGATAATTTGGAGGTGTGACTTATCCTTTTATACGTTATGGACGTGCAGATGACATGATTCTCCTAGTCACTTTTCAAATTCTGAAGACTTCGATAGATGAGCTTTTGGTACGTTGGTTGATGGCATTGACATGGGTGGCTTGATATGAAGAGCGTGTAAAATTCAGTTTCCACGTTTACATATTGATTCGCAAATCATTTTGTAGTAACAAGAAAAAATTCACGTGTGCCCATGAGAATCCCCTTCTCCTTACTGCATGTGAGACCAAACAGCCTAGATGTAATGTGAGCCCTTCTGGGCCGGTTTTCGTTATTGTACTCATCAGAGGCCTCTCACTGCCCTTGAAAAAGCTAGAGAATTTGAATTGGAGTGTCCATTTTTCAAAATGGTGATTTGGCAATATCTTGTTATGAAAGGAAAAAAAGATGTACTGGCCTTATCTCCATTCATCGCCGGTATATCTCAAATATGAAATTACAAGACATGTTACTTTCGTTTAAGTGTCTGTGGCTAACCGACCATCCTAATGACCGAGTAATGGAACTTGATAAAATGGCAAGAACGGCAACCGTAATATAACCTTTATGTTTACAGATATCGATTTAAATTATTGATGAGTGCATCTACGTCAAAAAATCTACTTCTCTAGTGGGGTCGTCAATTTGTCTTTTGACCACCTTTTTTAAAGTGGAAATCATGATGGCGCTTCTTGAAAACGTTCGGCCTGGAACGCAAAAGACTAAAATGTCATTTGAAGTAGCCACCGTTTAAATTGTCCTCCACACATATGCATACACTGAAACACTAATAGAACTGACTTTTGTTGTTGGGTAAAAAAAAAAAACAAAAAAAAAAACAAATCGGCCTTTTCCATTTTCTCTCTCTTTCTCTTGTCTATTGTCTTCGATCTTTTCTTATTTAATGTAAACACTTCGATATCTGATAAGAGATTCTGATTTGAAGCTTCTCACCTACTCTTCCCATTTAGAAAATCTGTCCGTATAAATTTTTTTTATCTAAAAAGCATCTTCGCCTTATGAAACACACCAAAAAGAAAACTGATATGTTTAAAAGATTGGAGCATAAGTATGTTCCAGAATATCAAATTATATTTATGCTTTCATTCTGTAATTTTTCCAAAATATCATATCCGAATCTCCAGTTCTCAAATTCTTTTTATTTGAACTCTCATTACTCCGTAGAAGAGACTGTTTCCCCAAGTTAATTTGGTATGAGATTTAATGTAGATGAGTTCATATGTCCGCAAACTTAAAAATTTCTTTATTCAAACAGTAATAGACAATGATTTTGAGATATTAGGGGCACATATGTCAAAGTTTATGTTCAGAGGAATAATTTTTTAAAAATATAGTTTTTTTTTTCTGTTTCAGGGAACAATTTCTAAGTATAAAAACGCACTTGGTAATTACAAAAAATTTCTAGTCCAGAAACAGAAATAAGTTTGGTAAACTTGTATAATTTTTTTGTTTCTTTTAATTTTTAATATTTTTAATATTTTCTCCATTTTTTTTTTTCTTCTTTCTTCTTTTTTTTTTTCTTTGTTTATTCTTTCTTCCTTTTGGCTGGTCGCCAGCCAGCACAAGGCTCAACCTCACTAGGCCGGTGGCGAGGTCAACCTACATCGCTTGCACGAGGTCGAGCCACGCCGATGACCTTGCTCGACCACCGAGGCCACCGGTGAGGCTCAGCCCACCGGGCCACCGTTGGGCGACGCCGACTTGGCGGTGGCTCGGCGAGGCCAAGCCTTGCCGGTGGCTAGGCGAGCTCGGCCCGCCCGATCCGGGCAAGCTTGAGCTCACTTAGCCAAGGCAAGGCCAAGCCTCGCCGAGGACCGATGACACTCCGGTGAGGTTGTTGGCCCTCAACGGCCGGTCGCCGGCCATGGCCGAGACCAGAACCGGCCAAAAAGAAGAAAAAAAAAAAAGAAGAAAAATGAGAAGAAAAAGGAAATGTTTCTCAAAAAGAATAGATTTTTTGTTCCTGGGAATAAAAATGTAAACAAACGCGTTTCTGTTCTTTTTTTGTTCCACGGAACAAAAGAACAGAAATTTGTGTTTCAAGAAACAAAGACAGAAATAAACAAACAGGCCTTAAAAGTTATTTATTTTTTTGTTTTTAGATAATTGGAAATTTTACGTTTATAATACTAGAAAATTTGGGAGATGGTTGCGTGAGCGTTTCGTTACCTTTTTAATTTTATATGCTTCACTGCATCTCTATAGTCTTTTTATGAGAATGATAGTTGTTGCTAAACAGAAGGACGGAAGCTCATTGTTTGATTGAACTTGTTAACTATGTAAAATACAATTTCTTGTTAGAGTAAAGAGAAATCAACATCTTACAAAATATGGATTCTATATTGAAAAAATAGTGGCCATCTGGGCTCCACCTAAGCTAATAGTATGCACTCCTGATTAGATAGATTACTCATATAAGATAATATTCTGTTTGCCCCGTATACCTTTCTTTTGGTTAACCATTATTTGGTTCGGTTGATTGATTTTTGTTGATATTACACCAATGAAAAAGAACACGACCAAAATAACATGTTTTTAATTTTAATGATATGAAAATCATTTACACTACTATAGATAAATTTACCAAGTACAAGTAACATTGTTAAGACGAATGTGCGATCTTATCAATAGGTTAGAAATCGATTGCCACGGTTTGCTTTAAATATTATTCAATGGCAAAAGATTGAATTTTACGTTTGCGTTGGTTGACAATAGAAGCACATCTTAAATATTAAAAAAAAAAATCCCGAGAGTGCACTGATCAATCATAAAGGGGTCTTGCCTTTTCGGATGCTATAAGAAAATTAAATTCATATGTGATACTTTGCTAGGGTGGTTCCCAAATTTATCCTATATAACATTTCCTTAAGTGACCAAAAAGATAAAATGCTAAAATTCCCTTTCTAATTTAGTTATCTTCCCACATTCCACATTTTTAGCTTGCGGTTACTTTTCTTTTGTATGCTTTATTTTTCCGGTTCCTCCTAAGGTCTGTGTGTAGAAAGGGCTCTGAATTTGATTTTGCTCATCACTGTGGTTGTGGGTGTAAATTTTCTTTTTGAGAAATTGTACCCTATGATGCAAAATTATGCACTAACTCGCAAACAAAATCAATGCGAGAATCTATCTCTATATAATTATATAGTAGTCCCTTTCCATTTTTTAATTTTTAATTTTTTTTTTTTTTTTTTTTTAAAAAGGGGGACACAAAACGTGCTAGAAGTCTTCTAGCCCAAAATTCTGAGCGGAAAATTCTCATTAATCTTTTGCTGGAAGTCTTCTAGAAAATGTATTAGGAATGTAAACAGCACGTGCACGAGGCATGCATAGGGCGTGCATGGATGGCGTTGATGACGAAAACGATGGAGATGAAGCCGGCAACGAAGACGATGGAGGCGGTGGTTGGCCTAGACGCGTGATCGATGATTCGCTGGTGAAGATAGCCAAGAGAAGTGCGGAGCTTGGGGCAGGGCGGTGGCTGGATGAAGGAGGAAGAGATATAGAAAGGCGTGATAAGTATTAAATTTGTAATATATTTACTAAAAATACACACCGTGTTAGTTAGTGACATGGCCCTTATAAACAGTCGAATATTTTCTATATTATTCACCTCTAATTCTTTAAAGCTTTGTAGAGATTCATTACCTATTTTCTTGAAAAGTCTATCCTTTCCTCCAGCACTCATGGACAGAGACATTCATTAGGAATCCATCCTTCCCCTTCACGGCGAAAGGGCAAAAACATTCATTACATGTTAGTCCTTAATGCGGTTCCTTGTATCAATCCATGAAATCTAGAAGTAACTTTATAATAAAGCTATTTGTTAGACTAGAAAGTCTATCATAATTGTTAAGTCAGGCGAAACACCCAATTATAGTTTCTAGACTATAACTTTTAAAGAGATTAAACGTTTGCCGTTCTTTATTAACATTTTAAATTAGTTTACTACAAAATAAATATGGAAAATAATTGCAAGCGCCAACTAACATTGCTACATAATTTCTCATTGTTGAAATACTAACATGAAAACAACATGATCTTGCAAAGAAGTCAATGCAAAAGAATCTGAAAATAAATGAAGAATAATAAAGGACATTAAATATTTATGTGGTTCACTATCTACATCCATGGAAGAGATAATAGCAAATAATTCATTAATAATTGGAGAATTAGAGTTATAATTGCTCACATGCTTGAATATTTTTCACTCCTAAAAATTTAAGCCCTAACAAAAAAAAAATTCCAAATTAATAACTCGGTTTAGTGTAAACACATGGCACAGAAAATTTATAGTGGCTCACAATTTTTGCTGAAAAAACCCTGTTATATGTGTCATTTCAAAGATCAACAATTTTACACGCCCACCAATGGATAATGCCACGATAACAATTTTAAAAGAGGACTCAGTTAATAATCCTAATTTACATTATCCAATTCAAATCTGATTTGGTATGTGAGCTCAAATTTGAAATATAATTTAACACTCATTCTGACCGTAATTTCCCCCCTTTTTTTCTCCAAATCTTTATCGAATCCCTTTCTCTTCGGTAACCACCTCGCAACGCCGTGGCTCACGTCGTCACGTACTTGAAATGGGCGACACCCACGTCAGGAGCCGAGGAACCGCCTTTAGGAGATCGTGGCTGAGAGCGAGGAGGGAGTCTAGGGTTCCCACGTGGAGATTGGGTATATTGAATTGTGGAGTCGGGTGGGATCATCAGCTTCGAAGGATTTCGACCAAGTTGGGACGGGGAGGGGAGGCGAAATGAGAGCCACGGTCTCGGAGTTGGATCTCGAAGAAAGAAGAAGAAGGATATAACCGGTAGAGATCTGCTCCTGGACATGGAGGCCTGCACCGGAAGTGACACCACCCACTATCGACTCGCCATTGTCTCTCGAGCTTGCTGATGATAGAGAGAGAGAGAGGGAGGCGATCGGAGGTGGTAGTGCGCCTTTGTATGGAGCGACGCGGTGGTGAAGCTCCTTGCTTCCTTCCTTTGCCTGATGTCGCTCCAAAATCTCACGCAGGTTCGGGGGCAGTCGAATAGCTACTGCATAGAAAATATTGGCATTCCTTTTTAAATGGTCGATTGACAGGTTGACGACGAGGAGCATAACCAGGATAATGGTGATGATTGGGAATATGTGGAAGAAGAAGGGCCTGCAGAGATCATCTGGCAAGGGAACAAAAGAACAGTAAAGAAAACCACCAGGTTTTCCGAAGAAGGGATCGGACGTGCAAATGTTGAAAGAGGGTAACTCAGAAGATACTACCCGTTTACGTGTTGAAAACTTGGCATACATTACTTCCTAGTGTTTCTTTCTCCCTGTGTTGGTTTTGGTTTGAATTTTAAATTTGAGGTTCGTAATTCACTTCCAGGATGCTGAAAAGCCGACGTTGAATCCTCTCCCTCCACTGTTCGAAGAATATTTAGAATATAAGAATTGATCGCCAATGTCAGCTCAACAGGTGTTAGAAAATTTCGCTCTCCAAGTGCCTAATTTTGGACTGAGCAGGTAGCTTATTATGATGGTCATACGTCTAGTTATATTTTTCTGGACAAATTTGTTGAACTTTTTTTTTTAAATGTTTTATTTTTGCCTGTCGGTTTGCTTAACAGGATGAAGCTCATTGCTCTTTCATTCTGAAAAATGGAGCTTGCTGGTTTGCTCCACGATGCCTTCATCCAGTTCATATATCCTGAGCGTTTTGGAGCACCAACACTGTTTTCAGAATGATGGGCAACTGGTAAGAATAATTAGTGCAATTAAATTTCTATCATAAGATGGCTTTCGTTTGCAAACATCTTTCACTAGTTTCATATGAACTACAGATGCAATTTTTTTTTATCACTGCCGAGACTTAGGGCTTTTTACTGGAGAAGCAAAAGAAAAACATGAAGTTATATTAATACGAAGGAAATTACATCCATATTTATACCACATTAGATATCGGTTAATATTGCAAAAAAGGAAACAGAATTGATCAGAATCAAGGCAAAACTAAATAAGTGATCCTTATGGCTCACAAGTTGCGTTGTTTGTTTCCAAAGGTTGATTAGCCTAATTGCATAATGTAACTTAAAGGAGGAAGGATGGAAGTTTGGTGGGAAACAGAAATCCATGATTACTGTTTTTTACCATCCCTTGGGAGTTTTAGTTATAAAATTAGATACGGTTGCCTTAGCCCCATCCATGGCATTAGTTTCAAGGAAAGTCGATACATGAGTAAGGCGTTTCACAGTGGCTAAGGACCATCTCTCCCACTAGCCAGAGATAGGGTGATATAAAGGAGGCCTTTGTGCCAAAAGTTATTGAAGGATAAAAAGTGCTGGACAAAGCTGGAGCTATTCTTTTTCGATGCATTGGTTTGGGAGGCTAGTTATATCACTGAAGATGGAATGATGCAAATTGGGAGTGCTGTCAGTGGAATAATGATTGAAATTTGGTCCTTTTAGGTTGGGGTTTGGAAGTCTTTGCGCTTAGAAGAGTGCATATTCTTGCCATTGACACTACTATCTGTGGAGAAATTGAAGATCTATACCCCTTTTCTAGGGTTGTTAGTGTTGGGTCAAGTTTGGATTAGAACAAAAATGGTTTGACTCATATTGATCTATTTAACCCGTTTTGGCACATTTCCATATGATGTAAATTTGAAAACCAATACCTAATCCAACTCAACACACATCCAACTCATATTATTAGAACATATTAATATTTAACATAACTTAGAAAAACCCTTACTTACCCTTTTAACCCACTTTAACCCACTTTAAGCTCTTTGCGTGTATTTACTATATGAATAAAGCTTCACATCAAATTAAAAAATATAAAATTAGTAAATAAAACAAAGAATGTAAAAAACCTATAAATGAGGGTCTTGTCTTCTAAATCTTCCTCATGCGGAACTCCAAATAACTAATCTCTAGTGCACAATTTCACTGGAAAGAGAAATATGATATTTATTTAAAATGTGCCCTTCAATGCTAAAGGCTGACTTACGGGCAACGTAAGTGAGAAGACAACTCAAGATACTGATGTAAATTAGCTTTCAAATAATCAAGAACATCACAATAAGTTTTTTTTTTCTTAAATATCAAGCCTATTTTCCTTCAAATACAAATCCAATTGTGACATTGTAGATTGCAAGGCATAGTGTTTACTTTCGAATGCATTATACTCATCAAGATTGTCCCCAGTGTTCTCAAAAATGTCCTCAATTCAAATGTTACCTCGATTGGTTGAAGATGTAAAGCGATAATCTCTCGACATAGAGGTCACATGTTCATCAAAAGCATATAGAGACTTTCTTGAATAATCTGTACAAATTTCACATGATCATCTATGTCCAACTTCAAATAGCAAAGCTCTAACAAGCGTAGCAAGACAACACTATAACCCTTCTAATATTTATCAAACTTCTTTTGCATTGCCATAGGCATAGAATTAATAGCTATGTCCTCACTATCTCTCTCCTTTATCAAACGAAACCAGATTAGCCATACTCAATAGAGATATAAATTCTCCATGGGATATCTAACTCCAAAGAAGAGAGTAAAAATATCATAAAAATGTTGTAACAAGAATGCAATTTCCTTAGCTAAGACTCAATCTTAGGGTAACATTAAATTCTCGAAGAATGGAAGTTCCATATTTTCTTTCTTACGAGCAACTAGGATGCAATACTTGTATTCAACGAATTGTCAATCATAATTCACATTCTTGCAATATGATTAACAATTTACATAAACAACATAAAGGCAATTTAGACCAATTCTACCCTTCCTAGTTTTAGCTTTCTATAGGAGAGCTCTTTATAGAATTTTAACCCTCAATAGCAGTTGTACACAAATTGAGCATGGACATAAGCCTTTCTTTATCTATCTTTGTGGTGTTCAAGAAACTTCGATACAAATGGCACTTCACCAGGAAATGCTTAAAAAGGGTATAAATGCATGGTTGTATATCTGTAGCTCACAGGTAGACCTGCAATGTCTAGGAAGCTCCTTTAAAAGAGCTTGAACAACTGATACACTCCCACTTGCCATGAGTAGTTTAATTTTGTGCAATTTTTTTACCAAGAAAAGACAAATGGAAGAATTATCAAGATCTTCTATACTATTTTGATAAACTTTCACCCGATTGCAAAACCTTTTCTAAAATCACCAAAAAAAGGCCGGCAACGAAGATGATGGAGGCAGTGGTTGGCCTAGACGCGTCATCGATGATTCACTGGTGAAGATAGCCAAGAGAAGTGCGGAGCTTGTGGTAGGGCGGTGGCTGGATGAAGGAGGAAGGGATATAGAAAAGAGGATAGGCGTGATAAGTATTAAATTTTTAATAAATTTACTAAAAAATACACACCGTGTTAGTTAGTGACATGGCCCTTATAAACAATTGAATATTTTCTATATTATTCACCTCTAATTCTTAAAAGCTTTGTAGAGATTCATTACCTATTTTCTTGACAAATCGATCCTTTCCTCCAGCACTCATGGATAGAGACATTCATTAGGAATCCATCCATGCTTCACGGCTAAAGGGAAAAAATATTCATTACATGCTAGTCCTTATTCCTCGTACCAGTCCATGAAATCTAGAAGTAACTCTATAACAAAGCTATTTGTTAAACTAGAAAGTCTATCATAATTCTTAAGTTAGGTGTAGTTCCCAATTATAGTTTCTAGACTAGAACTTTTAAAGAGAGTAAACGTTTGCCGTTCTTTATTAACATTTTAAATTAGTTTACTACAAAATAAATATGGAAAATAATTGCAAGTGCCAACTAACATTGCTACATAATTATGTCGTGTGCTTTGCGGCGAGTCTGGTGTTGTGGTGGGATTTCTGCACCTCATGTTGATAAACTTTTGCATATTTGCACTGCTGCGAATCTTTGTGCAAAATGGTCTAGCTTACAGCATGTGTTTAAATTCAAGATTGATTCATGTCCACTTCATTAATTGTTGGAACTAAATCTGACTCTGTGTTTTTACTTTGTTTTATGCCACGCTTTTGCAAATCTTCGGCGCGGGCTGTCCATGGACCCACATGTTTGGAGTCGACGTTCTCAACCTCGTCGCCGGCAATGGCCGTGGCTTGATGCTGCCAAGTCAGTTCATTCTCCACTGTTTTAGTATACCTTCGTGCGTTTTCTATGCTGCTTTGTGAACTTTTCAAGCTGGAAATTTCTTTATCGGAATAGCTCGGTCATGGCCGGAGTAGTGGCTGAGGGAGAATATTTAGTGATGGTCAACGATTTCAGGTATTGACATCAAACTGATAAGGATTGCGGTGTGAATCTGTGTATTGGAGTCTTCGTCGAGCTCGTCATTGATGATTCTGTAGAGAAGGCCTTTGTTCGGAGCGGAAGACGTCTTTCAATGAAGACGCTATCCAAAATGTCCAAGAAGATATTGGGTGGTCTAGAAGTGCCATGTCAGCGTGGTCCATGACCACTCACGTGGCGCCACATGGAAAAGTGGCCCCTTGCTGTCTTCTGCATTTTTTCTTTCTTTCTCCTCTCTCAAGCTTCTTCCTACCCTCTCCTAGCCTACACACGTCCATTCTCCCCTCGCTTGCACAGCCTGCACTCTCTCATTTGCAATGCATTTATTACGGCATGGAAGAAAGAAAGAGAAGCAGACGATTTTCTTTCCCCTCCAGTAATTGCAAACCCCATTTCTTTCTTCTCATGAAGGGTTTAAAATTTTGAATCCCAAATTCTCTCCGCACTCATTACTGCTCCTTCGTGTGTCAAGCGGCCAAAACCCCCGCAGTCATTGACAAACCACACTGCGGCCACCCCTTGTTGTATGAAGTGGACGTTCCCTGCTTGAGCCGACAAAGGAGGTGCCCCTGCTCCGGTGATTACTCTCTTCTCTCACCGCGCTCATTGCTACTCTGGCGTTTGTGGAGCGGCTGTTCCCCCGTTGTCATCGACGAAGTATGCACCCCTGCTTCAACGCTCACTCCCTTTTTGCGCTCATTGCTGCTCCGTCGTTTGTCAAGCAGTTGTTCCCTCACCATCGCTAACGAAGCACATTAACTAATCAGAGAATTTTTAGAAATCTTTAGAAAACGGAATTATAAACCCAACGTGAACCTTCCAAAGATGTTGCAACCCCCATGAAGTTCTTAACCACTAACTTATGCAAGTCCTCGTCAGCCCAAATGGGAAAAATGCAAACATTTACTGCCAGGCCAACACCAACACCTAGTGCAATGAGGAAGAAGCGGGCAACAACTGTGCGTAGTCACCGAGCCCAATCGCTGACTGACTTCGTGGCGTGTAGTGGTAGGACGTGTACCTCCGGCTCTGTTCCCACCCCACCACAACCTAATCTCTGCTCCCCTCCCTCAGCCTCAGGAAGAAACGGCCCTCCCTTCTCCTCGAGTCAATTGACGAAACACAATTATTGCGGCCTTAATGTGCTTCGTTGGTGATGGCGGGGGAACAGCTGCTCAACAAACAACAGAATAGCAACGAATGTGAAGAGAGAAGCGAGTGAGCGCGGAAGCAAGGGTGCATGTTTCATTGATGATAGCAGGGAAACAACTATTTAGCGAACGCCAGAGCAGCAACGAGCATGGCAAAAGAAGAGAGTAAGCACTGGAGCAGGGGCACCTCCTTCGTCGGCTCAGGCGGGGAATAGCCCAAAATGTTTTTTTTTTTTTTTTTGGTGTAAAAAAATCGAAATTAAAGTTAGCTTTTATATTTCATTTTTTCTTCCTCCTTCCTTAGTCGATGGCTGGCATGACAATGGCAGGCGACTAGCCAAGCAAGGTTCAAGCTCGTTAGATCTAGTGAGGCTAAGCCTCATCGACAATCAGTGAGGATCGAGCCACCGTTTAAATTGTCTTCCACACATATGCATACACTGAAACACTAATAGAACTGACTTTTATTACAAAAAAACAAAAACAAAAAAGCAAATCGGCCTTTTCCATTTTCTCTCTCTTTCTCTTGTCTATCGTCTTCGATCTTTTCTTATTTAATGTAAACACTTCGATATTTGATAAGAGATTCTGATTTGAAGCTTCTCACCTACTCTTCCCATTTAGAAAATCTGTCCGTATGAAATTTTTTATCTAAAAAGCATCTTCGCCTTATGAAACACACCAAAAAGAAAACTGATATGTTTAAAAGATTGGAGCATAAGTATGTTCCAGAATATCAAATTATATTTATACTTTCATTACGTAACTTTTTCAAAATATCGTATCCGAATCTCCAGTTCTCAAATTCTTTTTATTTGAACTCTCGTTACTCCGTAGAAGAGACTGTTTCCCCAAGTTAATTTGGTATGAGATTTAATGTAGATGAGTTCATATGTCCGCGAACTTAAAAATTTCTTTATTCAAACAGTAATAGACAATGATTTTGAGATATTAGGGGCACATTTGTCAAAGTTTATGTTCCGAGGAATAATTTTTTTAAAAATATAGTTTTTTTTTTTTCTGTTTCAGGGAACAATTTCTAAGTATAAAAATGCACTTGGTAATTACAAAAATTTCTAGTCCAGAAACAGAAATAAGTTTGGTAAACTTGTATAATTTTTTTGTTTCTTTTAATTTTTAATATTTTTAATATTTTTTCCTTTTTTTTCTTCTTTCTTCTTTTTTTTTTTTCTTTGTTTATTCTTTCTTCCTTTTGGCTGGTCGCCAGCCAGCACAAGGCTCAACCTCACTAGGCCGGGCGAGGCCAACCTACATCGCTTGCACGAGGTAGAGCCACGCCGATGACCTCGCCGACCACCGAGGCCACCGGTGAGGCTCAGCCTCACCGGGCCACTGTTGGGCGACGCCGACTTGGCGGTGGCTCGGCGAGGCCAAGCCTTGCCGGTGGCTAGGCGAGCTCGGCCCGCCCGATCCGGGCGAGCTTGAGCTCACTTAGCCAAGGCAAGGCCAAGCCTCGCCGAGGACCGATGACACTCCAAAGTGAGGTTGTTGGCCCTCAACGGCCGGTCGCCGGCCATGGCTAAGGCCAGTAACCGGCCAAAAAGAAGAAAAAAAATAAGAAGAAAAATGAGAAGAAAAAGGAAATGTTTCTCAAAAAGAATAGATTTTTTGTTCCTGGGAATAAAAATGTAAACAAACGCGTTTCTGTTCTTTTTTTGTTCCACGGAACAAAAGAACAGAAATTTGTGTTTCAAGAAACAAAGACAGAAATAAACAAACAGGCCTTAAAAGTTATTTATTTTTTTGTTTTTAGATAATTGGAAATTTTACGTTTATAATACTAGAAAATTTGGGAGATGGTTGTGTGAGCGTTTCGCTACCTTTTTAATTTTATATGCTTCACTGCATCTCTATAGTCTTTTTATGAGAATGATAGTTGTTGCTAAACAGAAGGACGGAAGCTCATTGTTTGATTCAACTTGTTAACTATGTAAAATAAAATTTCTTGTTAGAGTAAAGAGAAATCAACATCTTACAAAATATGGATTCTATATTGAAAAAATAGTGGCCATCTAGGCTCCACCTAAGCTAATAGTATGCACTCCTGATTAGATAGATTACTCATATAAGATAATATTCTGTTTGCCCCGTATACCTTTCTTTTGGTTAACCATTATTTGGTTCGGTTGATTGATTTTTGTTGATATTACACCAATGAAAAAGAACGCGACCAAAATAACATGTTTTTAATTTTAATGATATGAAAATCATTTACATTACTATAGATAAATTTACCAAGTACAAGTAACATTAAGACTAATGTGCGATCTTATCAATAGGTTAGAAATCGATTGCCACGGTTTGCTTTAAATATTATTCAATGGCAAAAGATTGAATTTTACGTTTGCGTTGGTTGACAATAGAAGCACATCTTAAAATATATATATATAAAAAAAAAAAAATCCCGAGAGTGCACTGATCAACCATAAACAAAAGTGCAAGAATGGCTAAAAAAAAATAAAGTGTAAGAAAGCAAAATTAATAAAGTGTCAGACAAATTATAAGCTAAATTCAAAGTGAATCAAATTTCTCATCCAAAAGATCAATTTACTAAAACTAAATTATATCAAAAGTATTCATTAATATCTCGTATTTATACGTATGCTTTGAAACTATGCTAAATCTAGCACTAAAAGTTAACAGCTTAATCAAGGTCTCCATTTCAAGCCATCTTTCCATTTTTTCAATTTTTATTTTTATTTTTATTTTTTTTAAAAAAAAGGGGACACAACACGTGCTAGAAGTCTTCTAGCCCAAAATTCTGAGGGGAAAATTCTCATTAATCTTTTGCTGGAAGTCTTCTAGAAAATGTATTTGGAATGTAAACAGCACGTGCACGAGGCATGCATAGGGCGTGCATGGATGGCGTTGATGACGAAAACGATGGAGATGGAGCCGGCAACGAAGACGATGGAGACGGTGGTTGGCCTAGAGAAGTGTGGAAGCTTGGGGCAGGGCGGTGGCTGGATGAAGGAGGAAGAGATATAGAAAAGAGGATAGGCGTGATAAGTATTAAATTTTTAATAAATTTACTAAAAAATACACACCGGCGTTAGTTAGTGACATGGCCCTTATAAACAGTCGAATATTTTCTACATTATTCACCTCTAATTCTTAAAAGCTCTGTAGAGATTCATTACCTATTTTCTTGACAAATCGATCCTTTCCTCCAGCACTCATGGACAGAGACACTCATCAGGAATCAATCCATGCTTCACGGCTAAAGGGCAAAAATATTCATTACGTGCTAGTCCTTATTCCTTGTACCAGTCCATGAAATCTAGAAGTAACTCTATAATAAAGTTATTTGGTAGACTATAAAATCTATCATAATTGTTAAGTCAGGCATAACTCCCAATTATAGTTTCTAGACTAGAACTTTTAGAAAGATTAAACATTTGCCGTTCTTTATTAACATTTTAAGTTAGTTTACTACAAAATAAATATGGAAAATAATTGCAAGCGCCAACTAACATTGCTACATAATTTCTCATTGTTGAAATACTAACGTGAGAACAACATGATCTTGCAAAGAAGTCAATGCAAAAGAATCTGAAAATAAATGAGGAATAATAAAGGACATTAAATATTTATGTCATTTGCTATCTACATCCATGGAAGAGATAATAGCAAATAATCCATTAATAATTGGAGAATTAGAGTTATAATTGCTCACATGCTTGAATATTTTTCACTCCTAAAAATTTAAGTCCTAACAAAAAAGTTTTTCCAAATTAATAACTCGATTTGGTGTAAACTCATGGCATGAAAAATTCATAGTGGCTCACAATTTTTGCCGAAGAAACCCTGTTATATGTGTGCCATTTCAATGATCAACAATTTTACACATCTATCAATGGATAATGCCACGATAACAATTTTAAAAGAGGATTCAGTTAATAATCCTAATTTAAATCCGATTTGGTACTTGAGCTCAAATTCGAAATATCATTCAACACTCATTCTGAATTCCCCCCCCCTGTTTTTTTTTTTTCCAAATGCTTGGGTTAGTCCATAGCCCTTTTACTTCTAGCATATATTTTTCAAATTTTGCAGTTAGTCATAATTTATAAACCTAAAGATTTTTATTTTTTTTTAAAAAAAAAAAAGGAAAAGCAACACGAGAAATGAAAACGGTACTTTTGAAATGAGATTCACGTCTTCACGTCCTCAAATCTTTCTCTTCGGTAACCGCCGCGCAACGCCGTGGCTCACGTCCTCACGTACTTGAAATGGGCGACACCCACGTCAGGAGCCTGAGGAACCTTGCGAGGAGCCACGTAAATGACGAAAAAGGGGAACCGCCTTTAGGAGATCGTGGCTGAGAGCGAGGAGGGAGTCTAGGGTTCCCACGTGGAGACTGGGTATATTGAATTGTGGAGTCGGGCGGGACCATCAGCTTCGAAGGATTTCGACCAAGATGGGTCGGGGAGGGGAGGCGAAATGAGAGAACGGTCTCGGAGTTGGATCTCGAAGAAAGAAGAAGGAGGATATACCCGGTAGAGATCTGCTCCTGGAGGCGTTTCACCGGAAGTGACACCACCCAGTATCGACTCGCCATTGTCTAGTTATATTTTTCTGGACTGATTTGTTGAACTTTTTTTTAAAATGTTTTATTTTTGCCTGTCGGTTTGCTTAACAGGATGAAGCTCATTGCTCTTTCATTCTGAAAAATGGAGCTTGTTGGTTTGCTCCCCGATGCCTTCATCCAGTTCATATATCCTGAGCATTTTGGAGCACCAATACTGTTTTCAGAATGATGGGCAACTGGTAAGAATAATTAGTGCAATTAAATTTCTATCATAACCACCTCGCAACGCCGTGGCTCACGTCCTCACGTACTTGAAATGGGCGACACCCATTTAGGAGGATCTCTCTCTCTGTGGCGGCACCAAGGCGGCGAAGAAGGAAGGCTGGGGCGACGTTCGTGATCGACTGCACCAAGCGGGTGGAGGACAAGATCATGGACATCGCCTCCCTCGAGAAGTTCCTTCAGGAGCGCATCAAGGTCAACGGCAAAGCCGGCGCCCACAACGACTCCGTCATCACCTCTCGCGACAGGTCCAAGATCACCGTCACCTCCACCTCCGGCTAGTTCTTGTGCTTGTGGTGATGCTGCTGCTGCTGCTGCTTCATGTGCACAATGTTGCGGTTTTAGAGTATGCCCAGGATGCCTGTTGAATCGCAGTGCTTTTCTTCGAAATGGGAATAGCTGAAGGTTTATAATATGCTCGATCGGGTCGCTATATGTGCAGATGCTGCATGTTCTCGCTTTCGTTAACTGCGATTTTAGCAGAAGATTGCCTTTTGAGTTGATTTGTAGATAGGACTAGCCTCCTAGGCGGCGCACTCATGCCGTCCATCTGCGAGCGGGTGGTTAATTATGTCGTGTGCTTTGCGGGGAGTCTGGTGTTGTGGTGGGATTTCTGCACCTCACGTTGATAAACTTTTGCATATTTGCACTGCTGCGAATCGTTGTGCAAAATGGTCTAGCTTACGGCATGTGTTTAGATTCAAGATTGATTCATGTCCACTTCATTAATTGTTGGAACTAAATCTGACTCCGTGTTTTTACTCTTTGTTTTATGCCACGCTTTTGCAAATCTTCGGCGCGGGCTGTCCATGGACCCACATGTTTGGAGTCGATGTTCTCAACCTCCGTCGCCGGCAATGGCCGTGGCTTGATGCTGCCAAGTCAGTTCATTCTCCACTGTTTTAGTATACCTTCGTGCGTTTTCTATGCTGCTTTGTGAACTTTTCAAGCTGGAAATTTCTTTATCGGAATAGCTCGGTCATGGCCGGAGTAGTGGCTGAGGGAGAATATTTAGTGATGGTCAACGATTTCAGGTATTGACATCAAACTGATAAGGATTGCGGTGTGAATCTGTGTATTGGAGTCTTCGTCGAGCTCGTCATTGATGATTCTGTAGAGAAGGCCTTTGTTCGGAGCGGAAGACGTCTTTCAATGAAGACGCTATCCAAAATGTCCAAGAAGATATTGGGTGGTCTAGAAGTGCCATGTCAGCGTGGTCCATGACCACTCACGTGGCGCCACATGGAAAAGTGGCCCCTTGCTGTCTTCTGCATTTTTTCTTTCTTTCTCCTCTCTCAAGCTTCTTCCTACCCTCTCCTAGCCTACACACGTCCATTCTCCCCCTCGCTTGCACAGCCTGCACTCTCTCATTTGCAATGCATTTATTACGGCATGGAAGAAAGAAAGAGAAGCAGACGATTTTCTTTCCCCTCCAGTAATTGCAAACCCCATTTCTTTCTTCTCATGAAGGGTTTAAAATTTTGAATCCCAAATTCTCTCCGCACTCATTACTGCTCCTTCGTGTGTCAAGCGGCCAAAACCCCCGCAGTCATTGACAAACCACACTGCGGCCACCCCTTGTTGTATGAAGTGGACGTTCCCTGCTTGAGCCGACAAAGGAGGTGCCCCTGCTCCGGTGATTACTCTCTTCTCTCACCGCGCTCATTGCTACTCTGGCGTTTGTGGAGCGGCTGTTCCCCGTTGTCATCGACGAAGTATGCACCCCTGCTTCAACGCTCACTCCCTTTTTGCGCTCATTGCTGCTCCGTCGTTTGTCAAGCAGTTGTTCCCTCACCATCGCTAACGAAGCACATTAACTAATCAGAGAATTTTTAGAAATCTTTAGAAAACGGAATTATAAACCCAACGTGAACCTTCCAAAGATGTTGCAACCCCCATGAAGTTCTTAACCACTAACTTATGCAAGTCCTCGTCAGCCCAAATGGGAAAAATGCAAACATTTACTGCCAGGCCAACACCAACACCTAGTGCAATGAGGAAGAAGCGGGCAACAACTGTGCGTAGTCACCGAGCCCAATCGCTGACTGACTTCGTGGCGTGTAGTGGTAGGACGTGTACCTCCGGCTCTGTTCCCACCCCACCACAACCTAATCTCTGCTCCCCTCCCTCAGCCTCAGGAAGAAACGGCCCTCCCTTCTCCTCGAGTCAATTGACGAAACACAATTATTGCGGCCTTAATGTGCTTCGTTGGTGATGGCGGGGAACAGCTGCTCAACAAACAACAGAATAGCAACGAATGTGAAGAGAGAAGCGAGTGAGCGCGGAAGCAAGGGTGCATGTTTCATTGATGATAGCAGGGAAACAACTATTTAGCGAACGCCAGAGCAGCAACGAGCATGGCAAAAGAAGAGAGTAAGCACTGGAGCAGGGGCACCTCCTTCGTCGGCTCAGGCGGGGAATAGCCCAAAATGTTTTTTTTTTTTTTTTTTTTTTGGTGTAAAAAAATCGAAATTAAAGTTAGCTTTTATATTTCATTTTTTCTTCCTCCTTCCTTAGTCGATGGCTGGCATGACAATGGCAGGCGACTAGCCAAGCAAGGTTCAAGCTCGTTAGATCTAGTGAGGCTAAGCCTCATCGACAATCAGTGAGGATCGAGCCACCGTTTAAATTGTCTTCCACACATATGCATACACTGAAACACTAATAGAACTGACTTTTATTACCAAAAAAACAAAAACAAAAAGCAAATCGGCCTTTTCCATTTTCTCTCTCTTTCTCTTGTCTATTGTCTTCGATCTTTTCTTATTTAATGTAAACACTTCGATATCTGATAAGAGATTCTGATTTGAAGCTTCTCACCTACTCTTCCCATTTAGAAAATCTGTCCGTATAAATTTTTTTTATCTAAAAAGCATCTTCGCCTTATGAAACTCACCAAAAAGAAAACTGATATGTTTAAAAGACCGGAGCATAAGTATGTTCCAGAATATCAAATTATATTTATACTTTCATTACGTAACTTTTTCAAAATATCGTATCCGAATCTCCAGTTCTCAAATTCTTTTTATTTGAACTCTCGTTACTCCGTAGAAGAGACTGTTTCCCCAAGTTAATTTGGTATGAGATTTAATGTAGATGAGTTCATATGTCCGCGAACTTAAAAATTTCTTTATTCAAACAGTAATAGACAATGATTTTGAGATATTAGGGGCACATTTGTCAAAGTTTATGTTCCGAGGAATAATTTTTTTAAAAATATAGTTTTTTTTTTTTCTGTTTCAGGGAACAATTTCTAAGTATAAAAATGCACTTGGTAATTACAAAAAATTTCTAGTCCAGAAACAGAAATAAGTTTGGTAAACTTGTATAATTTTTTTGTTTCTTTTAATTTTTAATATTTTTAATATTTTTTCCTTTTTTTTCTTCTTTCTTCTTTTTTTTTTTCTTTGTTTATTCTTTCTTCCTTTTGGCTGGTCGCCAGCCAGCACAAGGCTCAACCTCACTAGGCCGGGCGAGGCCAACCTACATCGCTTGCACGAGGTAGAGCCACGCCGATGACCTCGCTCGACCACCGAGGCCACCGGTGAGGCTCGGCCTCACCGGGCCCCTGCTGGGCGACGCCGACTTGGCGGTGGCTCGGCGAGGCCAAGCCTTGCCGGTGGCTAGGCGAGCTCGGCCTCGCGATCCGGGCGAGCTTGAGCTCACTTAGCCAAGGCAAGGCCAAGCCTCGCCGAGGACCGATGACACTCCGGTGAGGTTGTTGGCCCTCAACGGCCGGTCGCCGGCCATGGCTAAGGCCAGTAACCGGCCAAAAAGAAGAAAAAAATAAGAAGAAAAATGAGAAGAAAAAAAGGAAATGTTTCCAAAAAGAATAGATTTTTTTGTTCCTGGGAATAAAAATGTAAACAAACGCGTTTCTGTTCTTTTTTTGTTCCACGGAACAAAAGAACAGAAATTTGTGTTTCAAGAAACAAAGACAGAAATAAACAAACAGGCCTTAAAAGTTATTTATTTTTTTGTTTTTAGATAATTGGAAATTTTACGTTTATAATACTAGAAAATTTGGGAGATGGTTGTGTGAGCGTTTCGCTACCTTTTTAATTTTATATGCTTCACTGCATCTCTATAGTCTTTTTATGAGAACAATAGTTGTTGCCAAACAGAAGGACGGAAGCTCATTGTTTGAGTAAAGAGAAATCAACATCTTACAAAATATGGATTCTATATTGAAAAAATAGTGGCCATCTAGGCTCCACCTAAGCTAATATTATGCATTCCTGATTAGATAGATTACTCATATAAGATAATATTCTGTTTGCCCCGTATACCTTTCTTTTGGTTGACCATTATTTGGTTCGGTTGATTGATTTTTGTTGATATTACACCAATGAAAAAGAACACGACCAAAATAACATGTTTTTAATTTTAATGATATGAAAATCATTTACATTACTATAGATAAATTTACCAAGTACAAGTAACATTAAGACTAATGTGCGATCTTATCAATAGGTTAGAAATCGATTGCCACGGTTTGCTTTAAATATTATTCAATGGCAAAAGATTGAATTTTACGTTTGCGTTGGTTGACAATAGAAGCACATCTTAAATATATATATCCCGAGAGAGCACTGATCAACCATAAACAAAAGTGCAAGAATGGCTAAAAAAAATAAAGTGCTAAGAAAGCAAAATTAATAAAGTTTCAGACAAATAAAATGCTAAATTCAAAGTGAATCAAATTTCTCATTCCAAAAGATCAATTTACTAAAACTAAATTATATCAAAAGTATTCATTAATATCTCGTATTTATACGTATGCTTTGAAACTATGCTAAATCTAGCACTATGAAAAGTTAACAGCTTAATCAAGGTCTCATTTCAAGCCATCTTTCCATATTTTTTAATTTTTATTTTTATTTTTTATTTTTTTTTTTTTAAAAAAAAGGGGACAGAACACGTGCTAGAAGTCTTCTAGCCCAAAATTCTGAGTGGAAAATTCTCATTAATCTTTTGCTGGAAGTCTTCTAGAAAATGTATTTGGAATGTAAACAGAACGTGCACGAGGCATGCATAGGGCGTGCATGGATGGCCTTGATGACGAAAACGATGGAGATGGAGCCGGCAACGAAGACGATGGAGGCGGTGGCTGGATGAAGGAGGAAGAGATATAGAAAAGAGGATAGGCGTGATAAGTATTAAATTTTTAATAAATTTACTAAAAAATACACACCGTGTTAGTTAGTGACATGGCCCTTATAAACAGTCGAATATTTTCTATATTATTCACCTCTAATTCTCAAAAGCTTTGTAGAGATTCATTACCTATTTTCTTGACAAATCGATCCTTTCCTCCAGCACTCATGGACAGAGACATTCATCAGGAATCCATCCATGCTTCACGGCTAAAGGGCAAAAATATTCATTACGTGCTAGTCCTTATTCCTTGTACCAGTCCATGAAATCTAGAAGTAACTCTATAATAAAGTTATTTGTTAGACTATAAAATCTATCATAATTGTTAAGTCAGACGTAACTCCCAATTATAGTTTCTAGACTAGAACTTTTAAAGAAATTAAACGTTTGCCATTCTTTATTAACATTTTAAATTAGTTTACTACAAAATTAATATGGAAAGTAATTGCAAGCACCAACTAACATTGCTACATAATTTCTCATTGTTGAAATACTAATGTGAAAACGACATGATTTTGCAAAAAAGTCAATGCCAGAGAATCTGAAAATAAATGAAGAATAATAAAGGACATTAAATATTTATGTCGTTTGCTATCTACATCCATGGAAGAGATAATAGCAAATGATCCATTAATAATTGGAGAATTAGAGTTATAATTGCTCACATGCTTGAATATTTTTCACTCCTAAAAATTTAAGCCCTAACAAAAAAGTTTTTCCAAATTAATAACTCGGTTTAGTGTAAACTCATGGCATGAAAAATTCATAGAGGCTCACAATTTTTGCGAGGAAACCCTGTTATATATGTGCCATTTCAATGATCAACAATTTTACACGTCTATCAATGGATAATGCCACGATAACAATTTTAAAAGTGGATTCAGTTAATAATCCTAATTTACATTATCAATTCAAATCTGATTTGGTATGTGAGCTCAAATTCAAAATATCATTTAACACTCATTCTGAATTTCCCCCCCTTTTTTTTTTTTTTTCCAAATGCTTGGGTTGGTCCGTAGCCCTTTTACTTCTAGCATATATTTTTCAAATTTTGCAGTTAGTCATAATTTATAAACCTAAAGATTTTATATTTTTTTTTAAAAAAAAAATAGGAAAAGCAACACGCAGAAAAGAAAACGGTACTTGAAATGAGATTCACGTCTTCACGTCCTCAAATCTTTATCGAATCCCTTTCTCTTCGGTAACCACCTCGCAACGCCGTGGCTCACGTCCTCACGTACTTGAAATGGGCGACACCCACGTCAGGAGCCTGAGGAACCTTGCGAGGAGCCTGAGTAAAGACGAAAAAGGAGGAACCGCCTTTAGGAGATCGTGGCTGAGAGCGAGGAGGGGAGACGTGGAGACTGGGTATATTGAATTGTGGAGAGCCATCAGCTTCGAAGGATTTCGACCAAGATGGGTCGAAAAATGGAGAGAACGGTCTCGGAGTTGGATCTCGTAAAGAAAGAAGAAGGAGGATATTAGAGATCTGCTCCTGGAGGCGACCGGAAGTGACACCACCCAGTATCGACTCGCCATTGTCTAGTTATATTTTTCTGGACTGATTTGTTGAACTTTTTTAAAATGTTTTATTTTTGCCTGTCGGTTTGCTTAACAGGAAGCTCATTGCTCTTTCATTCTGAAAATGGAGCTTGTTGGTTTCTCTCTCTCTCTCTCTCTCTGTGGTGGCGCCAAGGCGGCGAAGAAGAAGGGGGCGACGTTCGTGATCGACTGCACCAAGCGGGTGGAGGACAAGATCATAGACATCGCCTCCCTCGAGAAGTTCCTCCAGGAGCGCATCAAGGTCGACGGCAAGGCCGGCGCCCACAGCAACTCCGTCACCACCTCTCGCGACAGGTCCAAGATCACCGTCACCTCCACCTCCGGCTAGTTCTTGTGCTTGTGGTGATGCTGCTGCTGCTGCTTCATGTGCACAATGTTGCGGTTTTAGAGTATGCCTAGGATGCCTGTTGAATCGCAGTGCTTTTCTTCGAAATGGGAATAGCTGAAGGTTTATAATATGCTCGATCGCGTCGCTATATGTGCAGATGCTGCATGTTCTCGCTTTCGTTAGCTGCGATTTTAGCAGAAGATTGCCTTTTGAGTTGATTTGTAGATAGGACTAGCCTCCTAGGCGGCGCACTCATGCCGTCCATCTGCGAGCGGGTGGTTAATTATGTCGTGTGCTTTGCGGCGAGTCTGGTGTTGTGGTGGGATTTCTGCACCTCATGTTGATAAACTTTTGCATATTTGCACTGCTGCGAATCTTTGTGCAAAATGGTCTAGCTTACAGCATGTGTTTAGATTCAAGATTGATTCATGTCCACTTCATTAATTGTTGGAACTAAATCTGACTCCGTGTTTTTACTCTTTGTTTTATGCCACGCTTTTGCAAATCTTCGGCGCGGGCTGTCCATGGACCCACATGTTTGGAGTCGATGTTCTCAACCTCCGTCGCCGGCAATGGCCGTGGCTTGATGCTGCCAAGTCAGTTCATTCTCCACTGTTTTAGTATACCTTTGTGCGTTTTCTATGCTGCTTTGTGAAATTTTCGAGCTGGAAATTTCTTTATCGGAATAGCTCGGTCATGGCCAGAGTATTGGCTGAGGGAGAATATTTAGTGACGGTCAGCGACTTCAGGTATCGATGTCAGACTGATAAGGATTGCGGTGTGAATCTGTGTAGTGAAGTCTTCGTCGAGCTCGTCATTGATGGTTCTGTAGAGAAGGACTTCGTTCGGAGGGGAAGACGTCTTTCGGTGAAGCACCGAAAGACGCTCTCCAAAAAGTCTCGAAGAAGAAGATGCAGGGAAGAGAAAGGAAAAAAACTGAAAATTGAAAGGGAAAATGAAAAAAATTAGGAAAGAAATCAAAATCCGATTATAATAAGGAGTCGGGTCTAGTTATAAGTCGGGCTGAAGTAGAGGTGTCAAAATTGGTCTTAAGTCCATATATGACCCATTTATGATTTAATCATAAATGGGTCATGTATAGACGACTTACATTTTGAAAAAACTAGTTAAATGGGTCGTAAATGGGTTGGATTTAAAAATCTATTTTTAACCCAAGCCTCACATTCTCTCGTACCCCAAAATGTTTTCTAAGAGTGAGGATTAGAATTTTTTTTTTTTTTTTTTTTGTGTAAAAATCGAAATTAAAGTTAGTTTTTATAATTTATTTTTCCTTTTCTTTCATTTTTTCTTCCTCATTCCTTAGTTGATGGCTGGCACAACAACGGCAGGTGATTGGCCAAGCAAGGCTCAAGCTCGCTAGATTTGGTGAGGCTGAGGCCTCAATAAGAGGCCTCAATAACAACCGGTGAGGATTGAGCCTTGCCGATTTGGCAAGACTAGAGCTCACCGGTGTCAAGCAAGCTTGAGATAGCTCGACGCCGGCAAGCTTGATCTCGCCGATTTGGTGAGGCCAAGGCATCATCGATGATTGGCGAGGCTCGAGCTTGCCTGCAGCCGATTGCTAATCATTGTTGTGGCTGGTGGCCAGTTGAAGAAGGAAACATAAAAAGAAGAAAAAAATTAAAAATATATTTTTTAAAAATAAAATAAAGACAATTTAAAAATAGATTATTTTAAAAATAAAAAAAATTTTTTTAAAAATAATTTTTTATAAAAATTATAAAAATTGTCCATTAAATTTGTATTGCATTAAAGTGTTTTAGCAATACCATTTTTCTAAAAAAAGTATTATAAGAAATAAGCTTTAAAGGTTTTTCACATTTTTTTATTTTATTTACTATTTTTTTCTTTAGTTTACATTTTAAATTTGATTTGAAGTTTTTATTCAAGTAACATATATGTGAAGAGCTTAAAGTGAATTAAATGGGTGAAAGTTGATTAACTTAAATTGAGTTAAATAGTAATGTGTTTCAATAATATGGGTTGAGTTAGGTATAAGTCGAACATGGGTCATCAAATTTACACTACATGAAAATTGATCAAAATGAGTTAAATGGGTCAATATGGGTTGGACCATTTTTTACTCGACTCAAACCCGATCCGATCCACCCATTTGATGGTCCTAGACTGAAGTAAGGGTGTTGTGGGCCGGACACTGAGCTGAGTTAAAAATCAATAGATTTAAATGTTTGGGCCATACTCAAGTCAAGCTTTGAGTTTGACTTGAGAAGGGAACCCAATCTAAAGTCCACTTTTGGTAATTAATTTTTTTTAAAATAATAATGATAAGGAGGAGAAAAATATCAGTAATCATATCCTAAATCTTGTCAAGACAATAACATTTTTACAAAGAAAAAATGCAGCTTTGCTCTTCACTTCTCATTCAACCCTTGTTTCAAAAGACAGTGCAATTGCCTTATTATCACATCAATAGCATGATACGCACCAAGTGTCGTTGAAGTCAAAGGAACCGAGCCTTTGAATGGGAACAAAATTGAGGACGTTGCAATAGAAGTTGACAGACTCTTTGACGGACCAGCACCATGTCGATATGTGATTCAAGCACTTCAAATGCTGAGGATTCTTAGGGTTCTTCTTGCTGATCCTTTCTTTAAACATCTCTCCCTTCCCCCTCTCTATGACAGCGACAATGCAAATTAAAAAACTGCAAGAAATCAAAAACTCAAAATGCGAAAAAAGCTTCAATAGCTTAATTTCGTGATGAATTTAGGAATGCAAAGAGAGATTGTAAGCTAGAGAGAACATATCAGCATTCAGGCCATGGTTGGAGGGTATAAATATGGGCATGGAGATGCAAAACGGAGGAGAGAAAAAGTTCACGTGTGCAATTCAAACACCCATGTGGGAATTAGATATCTCTATTGAGTATGGTAGATCCGATTTCATTTGATAAAATAGAGGAATAGTGAGGACATAGCTATTAGTTCTATGCCTATGGCAATGTGAAAGAAGTTTGAAAAATATTAGAAGTGTTATAGTGTTGTCGTGTCTATATTAGATTCTCATTATTAGCCACACCTATTAGAGCTTTGTTATATGATCAAGTGGAATTTGTACAGAACATTCGAGAAATGCTCTATGTTTTTTTGTTATGATGTTAATATGATCTTTATGTCAAGAGATGGTTGCTTTACATCTTCAACCAATCAAGGTAACATTTCCACTTCGATGGCCACAACTCCTTTGTCTTCCCTCTCCAAGAAGTTAAGCAAGTCGTATGTTCTTCTCATGATCTTTAGCTGTTTGTTCTAGCTATTCGAGGCTATGAACATTCTCGTGCCTGGTTAGAACTTGAGGGACAACAATACTTTAGTCTCATCGAATGAAGTGTTTGAGCTAGGAATCTTCAAGACTGGTGGGTCTTCCTCAAGCAACTACTACTTGGGCATTTGGTTCAGGGATGATCCTTACAAGAAACCAGTTTGGGTCGCAAATCGAGATTACCCGCTTCTTGATTCTTCTTTTGTACTCTCCATCAGGTATGATGGGAACTTGGTGATATCCGATAGAAAGCAGATTCCGTATTTAGTCAATGCTGAGATGTTATTATATGTAATATCACAAGTGTGATATTGTTTGATTCTTGCAATTTTGTTCTAATACAAGGCAATAGAATGGTTTAGGAAAAGCTTTTTTTTATCCATCAGACATGTTCTCACCTATCATGAAATTTGGGTATTTCGTTTTAGGCATGGGTATGGTGAGGGACCAGTTTCTTGTTTCATGAAATACCCAAGTTTCATGCCTTACCTTACCGGTGCTTAAATCGAAATACCCAAGTTTCATGCTAGGTGAGAATGTGTCTGATGGATTGAAAAGCTTTCCCAAACTGTGCTATTGCCATCTATTAGAACAAAATTGCCAGAATCAAGCAATTTCGCACTTGTGCTATTACTAGTAGATAACATCTCAACATTGACTAGATACGAAATCTGCTTTCTATCAGATATCACCAAGTTTCCATCGTACCTGATGGAGAGTACAAAAAGAATATCAAGAAGCGGGTAATCTCGATTTGTGACCCAAAATGATTTCTTGTAAGGATCATCCCTGAACCAAATGCCCACGTAGTAGTTGCTTGAGGAAGACCCACCGGTCTTGAAGATTCCTAGCTCAAATACTTCATTCGATGAGACTAAAGTATTGTTGTCCCTCAAGTTTTGACCAGGCACGAGAATGTTCGTAGCCTCAGATTAGCTGGAACAAACAGTTAAAGATCATGAGAAGAACATACGACTTGCTTAACTTCTTGGAGAGGGAAGACAAAGGAGTTGTGGCCATTGAAGACATCTTTGAACATTTGGTCAATCTTGATGAGTATTGTCGCAACCTATCCTTAGGGAGGTGTAGAGGTACTTGCTTATAAGACAAGTCAAATTGTGTGCAGAAATGATGATCTTGGATGGACCAATATTTGCTAACACTACAAACGACTCATCAATCACAAATGTGAACCCTCCCAAGTCTGTACCTTAGGCGATATTGGTTTTCGTAATCTATTTGATCAGAAGGAATCACCACTAGCCATAATTGAGGGTTGGCTAGAGCCCTAAACAAGACGTGGAGTGTTGTCTTGATGCATGCATAACGGGGGATTGCAGGTTTGAGAACTTGATTATACTAGTTCTGCAACTTATGCCCTTTCGGCACCTAAGCTTGATTAAGAGCTAGCCAAAGTGTCAAGCAGCCTATCAAAGAAATTGAGGTTCATCTTAACCAATCTAAAACTGAAAGTAATAATCATTGTACAAAGGAGATGCAATCAAGCATAATACAAATAAATAGTGCAAACGAGAAACTAGCATCGTCTCTAAAAAGAAAAAAATGGCATCTAAAAAATCCTATGCTAAAATTTTAAAGGCTTATTCAATTTTGGATACGATATTTCTAAATCTAAAAATTTTATCAAAAGACCTAAACTAAGTGAATTCTAATTTTTTAGCTTTTTCAAAAGATTTCTGGTATTTCTTAATTTGCTCAATTTTTTTTACCTCTTCTTATTATTATTTTAAAATTTTTTAATTACCAAAAGTAGACTTCAGATCGGGTTCCCTTCTCGGGTCAGACTTAGAGCTCAGCTCGAGTATGGCCCAAACATTGAAATCACATGGGCTGAAGACCATGATTCATTTTGTCAATGAAATCGCCTCACGAGTGATTCTGAAGCAACATATTTTGTGTCCGCACCTCTACCATCATACTACAAAGTTGTCTCCCCTAAGCCCGTCAATAGAAATCCGCCAATGCGTAACCTACGTGTTATGGATAATATTCCCACGTGGGTGTTTGAATTGCACAAGTGAACTTTTTCTCTTCTCCATTTTGCATCTTCGTGCCCATATTTATACTCTCCAATTTGGCCTGAATGCTGATATGTTCTCTCTAGCTTACAATCTCTCTCCGAACTCCTAAATTCATCACGAAATTAAGCTGTTGGAGCTTTCTCACATTTTGGATTTTTTATTTGTTGCAGTTTTTAGTTTGCATTGTCACTGTTGCAGAGAGGGGAAAGGGAGAGATATTTAAGGAAAAGATCGGCAAGAAGAGTCCTCTACATTTGAAGTGCTCGAATCACATATCGATGTAGTGCTGGTCCATTGAAGAGTCTGTCAACTTCTATTGCAACATCCTCAGTTTGTTACCATTCGAAGGCTTGGTTCCTTTGACTTCGACAGTGCTTGGTGCTTATTATGCTATTGATGCGATAAGAACGTAGTTGAATTGTCTTTTGAAACAAGAGAATGAGAAGTGAAGAGCAAGCGCTGCATTTTCTTTGTAAAAATGTTGTTGTTTTGACAAAATTTAGGATATAATAACTGATATTTTTCTTCTCCTTTTCACCTTGTAAATGCAGGTTATTCAATTCTCCAACATGAGATTTCTTTAATACAATTCACCCACACATGCATTATTGTTGGGGCGCATGTATAAGTGAGCTATGTTAAAGAAGTCCCATATTGAAGACTTCATGTGGTACGGAATAGCTAACATATTATAGTTAGGATATAACTCATTGACTTAAATTTTTAAGTGAATGTGGGTTTAACTAAATATGTTGACAGGCTCGGACTTTGGCTCCCTCTTTGCAATCTTAGACTTTTGTTGTGCATTCTTAACAAATGGTATCAGAGCCTACATTTGATATTTCTGGGCAAGTGGACATTGTGGTGTAACAACGTGAACCTGTTGAAATTTTGATATAGAAGGATACCTAAATTAAGGGGGAGTAGCCCTAACATTAAGCTCACATGTGTAGGGGGGATTGTTTAGATACATGTGTGGGTGTGTTATGTTAGAGAAATCCCGCATTAGAGAATTGATATGATGTATACCATTTAGTATATGCTAATTAGCCGATAACTCATTGGCTTAATCTTTTGAGTGAAGATGGGTCCAACTGCATATATTAACGAGCTCGGACTTAGGCTCTTTTTTGGCAATCTCCTTAAACGAAGATATTGGACTTCTACTATTGGCTCCCAACAAGGCATAAGGGATGCTCAAAGACCACCAAGAGCTCATTACAAGGCCCAAAGCTCAGCTGAAGGCCTGCTATATGACATTCAAATGATCTAGACTATGGGGTTCAGCCTATTTTTTAGCGCGAATTCAACTCCGAAATGGCTAGACCAACCGAGGCTGGCCTAAAGAGATTGAATGCTCACTGTCCGAGCATTGCATAGCTTGGACAACGGGCATTCAGACATCTAAGACGCGATTACCCTCACGAGGCATAGGCTAATCCACCATGGATTCGAGACGACGGAGCAAGTGATATAACAAGTATTATGACCAAAATTGTTACTTGAATTATGAGGACAATGCTACGGACTAAAAATGAGTCATGAACATCCCAATTCGAGTTGATGTATGTGCACTTTGGGGAGACATAAGCTCATCCAAACGGTAATGCAACATAGTGTCGACACTGAGCATAAATCTTAAACAAGGATGGACTGCTCTCATTACCTTGGAAACGCCGGACTCTGAGCATCATTTAACTCAAACTCAAGCCAAGCACGTGCCCATTCATCTTTGTCTCATGCGCCCATTTTTTTTCTTCTAAATTTTTCATGATGAATTTCTTTTAAATGGGAGACAGACTTTGGAAAAAAACAAAAAATTAGGTCTCACTATCCGTAAGCTATAATATTTCTGTTGGGAATAACGGATCCCCGAAAAGTGAATTCGACACTAAATCGAACCCCTAAAGCAATGCGGAAGACAAGCCCGGGAAAATCACATATCACCTATCCTAAAGCACACCACGGATTTGAGCATACCTTGTTAGTCACAGATTAGACACCAATGCCAATAAGAGGAAGAGAATCTGGCCCTGTTCGATCCGACGACGCCTTGAAGGGAAGAAAAACGCTTACTGTTTTTCTTTTCTTTTTGGAGAGAGAGAGCGCGGGAGAAGGGAAGACGTACGTACATTCTATTTCCAAAAGGGTGTCTTCTCTCTCTCTCATCCCTTTTATACGTCCCTCCATCCACGGGCCCTATTCCTGAGGGCCGGGCTTTTAGGCCCAACATGGGCGGACGGGCCTTAAGCCCATCACTAATAAAACCATCATCTCCCACTCACACATGGTGGGTCGAACAGGATTCTCTTTACCTCTCTTCAACATTCATACCGGTGAATAATCCGTGCGACCAGCATACTTTGAGAGCTTGTTGCTATACATCTGTTAGAAATATATAACAGCTCATAAATGGGCGTCTCACTCTGAGTAGATTTAGTATGCAGTACCCTAGATCGATCAATCACATTTATATCTCTCTTAATCTCTTTTAAACATGATGTATATATTGTATTCACAATTACAGTTATCACAAAGACAATCATAATTGGTCGACCAGTGAATACAAAACTATAATGTGATTCTCTAAAATCGATCTTCCTCTTTCCTTCAAACTCTCAATTTCAGTTCAGCTTACTTTTCTAGAAATGTCCCATTAGATCGAATCAAACTCATGACTATTAGCAACATCCTAAGATAGCAAACACCAAATAGAAATCTTGAGAATAAGTAAGAGTCATGAGGGGACTAAAAAATTGATGAACTCTTGTCCTCAAAAGTCTCACACGACATAAAAGTTGAGATCAAACTTTTTTCACTCTTATTAGTCGTCTCATGCATACGTAGTATGAAATACGTATTACGATATTAACTCATTTCCCGTGGAGCGTATGTCTACGCCTTTCAATACCGTACAGATGATAGTTCAGACATACCCAATGTCTAACTTGAGTTAACGTATCTACTCATTCACAAAATTCATCAGAACTCACATCTAGCATCATAGACAGATAAAGTAAAATATGTGGGGTATTTTACTTTCGGACATAATAAGTATTATGTCCTCATCTTAACACTTAGTTAAGGCGACATACGTATTTTAAGCTTGAGCTCTCGATTATCACCTAGATAATAAGCTTAAAACAATCTCATAACTATTTATCACACAGTAAATAGATGCGATTACCCGTGTGAGTGGACTAATCTTATATCTATCCAACATGCTTTCTCAACTTAAAGTAATGCACTAAGCATTAAGATGCATAAATATCAAACAAAGATACATAGGCATTAACAATGAAACAACACTAGTTCATAAATGTGAACAAATCAGGGAAATTACAATCCAGTACATCAGACTCTACGCAATCCTAGAGATTTTACATGACCACAAAACACATCTCTAGGTATTGGCTTTGTCATAGGATCTGTTATCATTCTATGTGTAGATATGTACTGTAAGTTCACATCCTTTTGTACAACCATATCCTTGACAAAATTATACTTGGTATCTATATGTTTGGTCTTACCATGATATTTTGGATCTTTGGTGTACGCTATAGCTGCTTGGCTATCACAGTTAACCAACAATGGATTTGCAGCTTTCTCAATGACACCTAAATGATCCAAAAATCTCTTAAGCCAAACTCTTTCTTGTACTGCTGCTAATAATGCCACGAACTGAGCTTCCATCGTGGATAAGGCTATACATGTTTGCTTCTTACTACTCCATGATATGGCGCCATTGTTAAGTAAGAAAGCAAATCCTGAGGTAGATTTTATTTCATTTAAATCTCCTCCCCAATCAGCATCTGAATAGCGTTCAAGTCGCAGATCATTTCCTTAGTAATTCAACTTGTAATCAGCAGTTCCTTTCAGATACCTTAGTATTCTCTTAACGGCTTTCCAATGTGCTGGACTTGGGTTGGGTTGGATTGGTATCTACTCACCATTCCAACTGCAAAACATATGTCGGGTCTTGTACACATCATAGCGTACATCAAGCTCCCAACAGCACTAGCATAAGGAACATGTTTCATTTGTTCCTTCTCTTGTGGAGTCTCTGGATACAGTCTATGGCTCAATCCTTCACCTTTTGCAATAGGAGTATCTATGGGTTTACAATCTTGCATACAAAATCGTTCAAGAACCTTATTTATATAAGTTTCTTGCGAAAGAGACAACGATATCTTCGAACGATCTCTTGAAATCTTAACTCCAAGAATGTATACAGCCTCACCCATATCCTTCATCTCAAAGTTGGAAGACAACCAACTCTTGACAGTGTTAACAAACTCCATATTGCTTCCAGCAATCAGTATATCATCAACATATAATGGTATGATCACAAATTGATCATTGGATCTTTTGATATATACGCAATGATCCTCATCAATCATTGTAAAATCATATGCCATTATGGCATTACAAAAATTTATATACCATTATCTTGATGACTGCTTAAGGCCATTTATCGACCTCAAAAGTCGACATACCTTTTCTTCTTGGCCTTTCACTATGAAACTAGTAGGTTGTTCCATATATATTTCTTCATCTAATTCTCCATTGAGGAAAGCAGTCTTTACATCTGTGACATCCAGATTCTTCGACCCTGTCTTCTACTGAATAAATCGGGCATTTCGTTGACGCGTCTATAGGGTTATTCTCAGAGCCGATCACTCTCGAGATAACTAGACTAGCTTGGGAAATTATTAACGAATTTTAAGGCAATAGACTTGAGAACTCGATCAGAATCGGCTTCTTGACCGTGTCCATCTTTAGAGGTCGAAGACGGCACGATTAAAAATCGATTTGAAATCAGAGATAGACTGGATCGATAGAGATATGTGACTAATCGTGGGTGACACCATTGAAATAGAAAATTTTGGTCGGCCGACACTAAACTGATTTTCTTATTGTTTTGGTACCCTGTATCCGTAATTGAATCCTCGAGATTTTCACGACAATCAAGAGTCGTCATTGAGTCGAGTGGGTTCATAGTGGCTCGAAGAAAATCGACCACGGGTCATTTGCACTTAAAAAGTTCTGAAAACTACCCGATAGTCTAGGTCACGCTAAAAACGCGCCGAATGAAAATTAACCGCCAATTCGAGTCCGATTTTAGAAATTGAAGTTTTGGCCATGTCACAATAAATTTTTGGAGCATCGACTCAGTCTCAGAAGATTTTTCTGACAACCGACACTTTTTGGGAAAAAGTCGTCGCCGGATTGTTTTAATGCGGAAAATGCCGGAGATGGTTTTCAGGCGCAAAATTGAGATGCAAGATGGGTTATTGGAGGAGGAAAAATAGCAAGTGAAGCATTGATACATCGATCGAAATTATGGTGGCCCCAATTGAGAATGAATCAAGAGAGGATTGAAGGGCAATTGAAGCCTTGGCTAAGAAATTCGTAATCCCCCTTAAGCCTAGCAAAATGAACCTATTGAGAATGTGAAAGTGATGTATGTGTGTGTGATTGTGAGCCAAGGATAATGCTTGGCCAAGAGTAAGTCTAAAAGGATAGACTTGTGGAAAATATCAAGCCTAAGGGCCCCATCACTCACCTCTCTCTTATCTCCTCTTACTTGCTGTCGTCGAGGACTTCTCATCTTGCTCCATTTCACACGCCCGCGACTACAGAGAAGCCAGCGGAAGCAGGAAAAACCAGCAACGCCAGGACGCCGCACGCCTTCTCCACCGAGCAGCTTGGTTTTGCTGCCACTTGGCTGCATCCTCTCTTGTTTCGGTCAACACAGCTGAGTTGAAGACCGAAGTAAAGCCGCACGACTCCACCGAGTTTGGTCGGCCACATCCGCAAGCCCCGCTTCCTTCCTTAGCCAACACACCGCCAACCTCGATTCCTCACGGGCAGTTTGTTGACCTTCGAAACTCCACCGAGTTCCCCTCTCCTACGCGGCCACCATTCACCGAAGGAGAAATCTCCACCGTTTGTCGCAACCGTCCGCTCCACCTCCACTCACGCTTAGTCATCAACTCAAGCTGAAGACCACCGAAGTTCTCTTCCTTCGCTTCGTTGAAGATTGATCATCCACGAAGCTGCTCCAAGCATCCACGCGGCCAGCGCACGCCAAAGAACGGCTCCACTTGCTTCGGTCAACAACGAGCCACCGATCAAGGCCAGCAGTCCAGCGAAGAAACTTCTCGGCACAGCAATCTTCAAGATGTCCAGTAGCCCATGTCGTTAGCCATCTTAGCTCAAGTGGGCCTAGAAAATCCGTGAAAGTCAGTCAAGCAACCCGTAAGTTGTAGCCCATGAAGTTGCAACTCAATTGAGGCCCTAGTGAATTCAGCAAGGCCCAATTTCCAGCAAATCACTTGAAGTCCAGCCCGCAACTTGAAGCCCAATTGCAGCTAGGCCCAAGTCCAAGAGCAAGCCCATTCCAGTGCAAGAACAAATCTCATTTGGGCTGAGATTTGTTGGGCCAAGTCCAAGGCCCGGTCCTCGCCCACCGGTGTTGTCGAAAGTTCGATTTCGGCCGCCGTCGCGTCGCCGTTGCGGTGATTCAATCCCCGTTTTTAATCAAGTGAGTTTTACTCACTAAAGCTTTATTAGTTTGCTAATTATGCTTAGGGTTGATTAGATTTAATTAAATGCACTTAGGTGGTTAGATTAGGTTAGAACAATTAAATTAGTGACTTAGTGATGCATGTTAGGTGCTTAGACCTAATTATTAGCAAGTAGAAAGGTTCGTTTATTTATTGAATGCATCTCGGGATTTTTTCCGACCCGTTTCGGGTTCCAATCAGGCATTACGAGCCTAAATTGGATTTTTAATATTTATTTATTTATTTTTCGAAATTAATTATTTAATTATTTATTTTTCCGGAAATTCAACCGGGATGGCCGATGACCGGAATTTCGTGCCGATTGTCGTGGTGCAGTCCGTTTATTTATTTGAGCTTTATTTGGTGCTAAAGTAATTTATGAGTGAATTTAAGGTCTATTCCTAAATTGAATCTGGAGAGGGTCGGGTGGAACCGTAAAGCCACTAGCTCTTGAGAGGGTCGGGTGGGACCGTAAAGCCACTAGTTCTTGAGAGGGTCGGGTGGGACCGTAAAGCCACTAAATTTAAGGGATTGCTTGGTGTAGGATGAATGACCTAGAAATGGTCATCGATATGAAATCGACTAGGTCGGTTCGATCGATGCTTCGATCGGTGTTGTGATTGTTTGAATACCTATTGAACTGTACTAATATGCAGATGGAATCTGAGGCCAAGGTAAGTCCTCCAACTCGTGCCGTGTTTAGGCAGCCTATAGTGTATTGGCTTACTAATCGAGTCTTAGGGGGTAGGACTCGCTGAGACGTGGTCTCATTGGTTATTGAATAACCATTTCAGGACCTTGAGGAGAAGCTAAGGAAGAGGAACCTGAAGGGGAGAAGGACTTTTGAAGAAGAAGGTGATTCAGAGAGGGATCTTGAATATAACCCGGATGTGGACTGAGATCCCATCCCTTTTGTAAACCCTGTCTTAGCATAGATAGGTGTGAGACAAGTATGTTGTGAATAGTATTGTAAATATACTATGAGTTGCGCTGTTAATGAAGGTGTGGTTGTGAATTTCAATATGAAAAATATGGCCTGCTTTCCTATCCCATTGTTTTATTGTCTGGGGATTTATAACTGCTTCCGCATGTGCTTAGAAAATTGAAAGGGTCGGCGATACATAGTCCTGGGATATCGCATTCTAAAATCGACCAAGTAGAACGATGTGCGCGCGTCCGAGGATCGGGGCATGACATCTCCTTTTTGTGGTATCAGAGCCAGGTTCAAGATTGGAGTGATAAGGAGCGATGACCATGGGATAGTTAGTAGGAAAGGCCTTTAAATTCATGCTGGTGCATGTCTGTGTTAGCTGAGTGCTAAAGTTGTTTGTTGTTCGAATCGCTCTGTTTCTAATTCAGTGTTAAATTGGAAACAGGTGTTAGTTCTTTAAAGCGACACTATGAGCGATCAGGAGCCGAGGACTCCTGCAAAGAGGGCCAGTAGGGCCGTGACTCGGGGTAGAGCGCCGACTAGAATCGGCACCCGAGGAGGTCGTGGTCGAGCGCCAGCACAGGCTAGCGCGAGTGGAATGATTCCACTGGTTGTAGAGGCTAGAGTAGCATCACCTCCTGTTGGTGCGGGGGTAGCAGCCTCGGGTGAGCAAGCAACTATCGGAATCAACCAGGCTCTAGATGCTATGCGGGAGATGATGGGGCAACAGGCCCGGGATCAGACTGCCGCCTTTACTGCCGCTGTTGAAGCCGCCGCCACTGCCGCTGCCAATGCTGCCGCAGCTGCTACAGCTGTCGCCGTACCTGCTGCCACACCCGCAATTACACCTGCTGTCGCCCCTACTGAAATACTACCAGGAGTTGCGGCCGCTGGGAGGCCGGTTCACCAGTTGGTGGATCAATTCTTAAAGATGAATCCGCCGAAATTCATGGGTACCGGAGACCTTGAGGCTGCATCTTTGTGGGTACAGGATTTGGAAAAGGCATTTGCACTTCTGATGTGTAATGAGGAAGAAAAGGTGTTACTAGCTGTGTACCAACTACAAGGTAACGCCAATATATGGTGGAGATCTGCCAAGGATATAGTATTCCCGGAAGGTGTGGTTCAAGTGTGGGACACCTTCCTAAGAGCCTTTAATGATCAGTACTTTTTGAGTACTGCTCGAGAACAAAAGATAGAGGAGTTCTACCGTCTCCGCCAAGGGAGCATGACAGTTGACCAATATGGGGTCAAGTTCGCGGAACTATCACAGTATGCCCCTAAACTGATAGAAGACCCTGAAGAGAAAGCTCGGAAGTTTAAAAGTGGTCTTCGTACTGAATTGAAACAACCTCTGCTACCATGGGACTTGAAAGATTATAGAGAGGTTTATCGTCGAGCCCAGATGATAGAGCGAGGATTGAATGATCAAGCTGCCTCGTCGGGGTCGAGATTTGGTGCTAATCGAGAAGCAATCAAACAAGGGAAGAGGCCGATGTCAGGGAACAGATTCCAAGGTCTGCCTAGCAAGAAGGGTGGATATGGTAGGCCGATGGCTGATAGAATGGGACCGTGTCGCCTTTGTGGGAGACGACATGGGTCAGCACCATGTCCAGCTAGGATGGGTGTGTGTTACGAATGTGGCCAACAGGGCCACATAGCTAGACATTGTCTCAATAGGCCAAGGAGACAACCGCAGCTACCACCGCCACCACCACGAGGACAGATTGGAGGGTATGCCCCTCAGAATGTGCCGCAAGGAGGACAGCAGAGACCTCCAGCTCAAGGCACAGTGTATGCAATCACACAAGGTCAAGCAGAAGCTACGCCTAATGTGATAATAGGTATGGTTTCGCTCAACGACCAACCTGCTTATGCTTTGTTTGATCCAGGAGCAACCCACTCATTTATTGCCGAGCAGTATGTTAAGTTGATAGGAGTCAGTCCTATATTATTGGAGTCAACAATGTGCATATCTACACCCTTGAAAGATAAAGTTATTACTGCTTTGGGTTGTTCGGGGTGCAAGTTAGTGATTGGTGAGCGAGAGGGGAAAATAGATCTTTTAGTCATAGCCATGTATAACTTTGATTTAATAATTGGCATGGACTGGCTCACCAAACAAAGAGCTAAAATGGACTGTTATCGCAAAGCGATTCAGTTTGACCCATTAGGGGGTAAGAGTTTCGAGTTTGTTGGGAATCGAGGAGGACCCACGCTTTCCTTAATCTCGTCACCAGAGGCAACTCGTCTGTTAGACGAGGGTTGTCAAGGTTACCTGGCAACTGTCGTGGATACGACAGTTGAGGAGCTGAAAGTGGAAGACATTCCAGTAGTTCAAGAATTTCCAAATGTCTTTCCAAAGGAATTGCCAGGTCTACCGCCAGAAAGAGAGATTGAATTTGTGATTGAACTAGCACCGGGGACAGAGCCAATCTCAAAGGCACTGTACAGAATGGCATTGACAGAATTGAAAGAATTGAAAGTACAGATGCAGGAATTATTAGACAAAGGATTTATTCGTCCTAGTGCATCACCTTGGGGAGCGCCGGTATTATTTGTAAAGAAGAAACATGGTTCATTACGTTTGTGCATCGATTATAGACAACTCAACCAAGTGACCATTCAAAATAAGTACCCACTCCCAAGGATTGATGATCTATTCGATCAGTTACAAGGAGCATCAATGTTCTCGAAGATTGATTTGAGGACGGGATATCATCAGCTGAGAATTAAGAAAGAAGATATTCCTAAGTCAACATTTCGTACTCGGTATGGTCACTATGAGTTTACAGTGATGCCATTCGGGTTGACGAATGCTCCAGCTGCCTTCATGGATATGATGAACCGAATATTCAAGGAATATCTAGATCAATTTGTGATCGTGTTCATTGATGATATCTTGGTCTATTCGAGAAGTGACAAAGAGCATGAGAATCATCTAAGATTAGTGCTCTAGACTTTAAGGACGCATCAGTTGTATGCTAAGTTTAGCAAATGCGAGTTTTGGTTAACTCGTGTCGCGTTCTTAGGTCATGTGATTTCCGGACAAGGAATCTCCGTTGACCCGAGCAAGATAGAAGCCGTGATCAATTGGCAGAGACCGACATCAGTGACAGAAATCAGAAGTTTTCTGGGATTAGCTGGTTATTACAGACAGTTTGTAGAAGGTTTCTCAGCGTTAGCATCGCCTCTAACTAAGCTCACAAAGAAAGACGAGAAGTTCATATAGACAGACAAGTGCGAGCATAGTTTTCAAGAGTTGAAGGAAAAGCTGACTACCGCACCCGTGTTGACGATTCCATCTGGTCCTGGAGGATTCGAGATTTATAGTGATACGTCATTTAGAGGGTTGGGTTGCGTGCTGATGCAACATGGTAGGGTTGTTGCATACGCTTCCCGCCAGTTGAGACCTCATGAACAAAACTATCCAACGCATGACTTAGAACTCGCAGCCATTATCTTTGCCCTGAAGATTTGGAGACACTACTTGTGCGGGGAAAAGTTTCAGATCTTCACGGACCATCAAAGTCTCAAGTATTTATTCTCTCAAAAGGAGTTGAACATGAGACAGCGCAGATGGATGGAATTGCTGAAAGACTACGACTGTGACATTCTGTATCACCCAGGAAAGGCGAACAAGGTCGCCGATGCACTGAGTCGAAAGTCTTCAGTGGCTCATATACTGATTAAGGAGTGGAACTTGATCGAGAGAGCTCGAGATTCGGTATTCAAATTTGAGGTAGGCCGCCTTTCAAATTTTATGGCCACCCTTAGAATTGAACCGGATGTCCAGGTCAAAATTAAACAACTCCAACCGGCAGACCCAAATGTGCAGAGAATTCTTCAAGAGGATGCAGAGAAAAGAAAGGTTGATTTTCATATTGCTGATGACGGGACACTAAGATTCCAAGGACGATTGGTTGTACCTGACGATGTAGAGCTTAGAGAAGAAATCTTATCTGAAGCACATCGTAGCAGTTACAGCATTCATCCTGGAAGCACTAAGATGTATCAGAATCTGCATCAACACTATTGGTGGTCAGATATGAAGGCGGATATCGCCAAACATGTGGCCAAGTGTTTGACATGTCAACAAGTAAAAGCTCAACATTGCAAGCCAGGAGGACTTTTGCAACCTCTCGCGATCCCAGAATGGAAATGGGAGCATATCACGATGGACTTCGTGACTGGACTACCAAGAAGTCAGAGAGGGAATGATTCGATTTGGGTAGTAGTCGATAGGCTAACAAAGTCGGCTCACTTTATCGCAGTTCGAAAAGACCTCAATTTAGATAGGCACGCAGACCTGTACGTGCGTCAGGTGGTTCGAATGCATGGAGTGCCGGTTACGATAACATCAGATCGAGACCCGAGGTTTACAGCTGCTTTTTGGAAGAGCTTGCAGAGTGCTCTTGGTACAAAGCTTCAGTACAGTACGGCATATCATCCTCAGACGGATGGCCAGTCCGAGAGGACAATTCAGACTCTCGAAGACATGCTGAGAGCTTGTGTAATAGATTTCAAGGGAAGTTGGGAAGATCAGCTTCATCTCGTAGAATTCGCCTACAATAATAGTTACCAGCAGAGCATCCAGATGGCTCCATTTGAAGCATTGTATGGCAGAGCATGCAAAACATCGGTGTGTTGGGATGAAGTTGGGGAAAGGAAGATAACAGGCCCAGAGTTGGTTCAACAGTCAATAGATGTCGTGGCAGTGATCAGAGACAGATTAAAGACAGCGTAGAGCAGACAGAAAAGTTATGCAGATAAGCGCCAGAGGTCTTTGGAATTCCAAGTTGGTGATCATGTTTTTCTGAAAGTATCACCAATGAGGGGAACTTCGCGCTTTGGTAAGAAAGGCAAACTGAGTCCGAGGTACGTAGGTCCGTTTGAGATTCTTGAGAGAATCGGAACCTTAGCGTATCGTCTTGCGTTGCCGCCAAGATTGGCGCAAGTGCATGATGTCTTTCACGTGTCGATGTTGAGGAAGTATGAGCCTGACCCGACCCACGTGCTCAATTTCGAGGAATTGGACGTGGATGACCGTGTGTCATACGTCGAAAGACCGGTCCAGATTGTCGATCGCAAAGAGCAAGTTCTGCGTACAAAGACTATTCCCTTAGTCAAAGTGGTCTGGCAACACCACGGTACAGAAGGAGCGACATGGGAGACTGAGGAGTCAATGAGAGAATTATACCCCCACCTTTTTTATCAAGTCTTGTAAGATTTAAATTTCGAGGACGAAATTTTTATAAGAGGGGAAGAGTTGTGACATCCAGATTCTTCGACCCTGTCTTCTACTGAATAAATCGGGCATTTCGTTGACGCGTCTATAGGGTTATTCTCAGAGCCGATCACTCTCGAGATAACTAGACTAGCTGGGGAAATTATTAACGAATTTTAAGGCAATAGACTTGAGAACTCGATCAGGAATCGGCTTCTTGACCGTGTCCATCTTTAGAGGTCAGTACGGCACAGTTAAAAATCGATTTGAAATCAGAGATAGACTGGATCGATAGAGATATGTGACTAATCGTGGGTAACACCACTGAATTAGAAAATTCTGGTCGGCCGACACTAAACTGATTTTCTTATTGTTTTGGTACCCTGTGTCCGTAATTGAATCCTCGAGATTTTCACGACAATCAAGAGTCGTCATTGAGTCAAGTGGGTTCATAGTGGCTCGAAGAAAATCGACCACGGGTCATTTGCACTTAAAAAGTTCTGAAAACTACCCGATAGTCTAGGTCACACTAAAAACGCGCCGAATGAAAATTAACCGCCAATTCGAGTCCGATTTCAGAAATTGAAATTTTGGCCATGTCACAATAAATTTTGGAGCATCGACTCAGTCTCGAAGATTTTTTCGACAACCGACACTTTTTGGGAAAAAGTCGTCGCCGGATTGTTTTAATGCGGAAAATGCCGGAGATGGTTTTCAGGCACAAAATTGAGATGCAAGATGGGTTATTGGAGGAGGAAAAATAGCAAGTGAAGCATTGATACATCGATTAAAATTATGGTGGCCCCAATTGAGAATGAATCAAGAGAGGATTGAAGGGCAATTGAAGCCTTGGCTAAGAAATTCGTAATCCCCCTTAAGCCTAGCAAAATGAACCTATTGAGAATTTGAAAGTGATGTATGTGTGTGTGATTGTGAGCCAAGGATAATGCTTGGCCAAGAGTGAGTCTAAAAGGATAGACTTGTGGAAAATATCAAGCCTAAGGGCCCCATCACTCACCTCTCTCTTATCTCCTCTTACTTGCTGCCGTCGAGGACTTCTCATCTTGCTCCATTTCACACGCCTGCGACTACGGAGAAGCCAGCGGAAGCAGGAAAAACCAGCAACGCCAGGACGCCGCACGCCTTCTCCACCGAGCAGCTTGGTTTTGCTGCCACTTGGCTGCATCCTCTCTTGTTTCGGTCAACACAGCTGAGTTGAAGACCGAGGTAAAGCCGCACGACTCCACCGAGTTTGGTCGGCCACATCCGCAAGCCCTGCTTCCTTCCTTAGCCAACACACCAGTCAACCTCGATTCCTCACAGGCAGTTTGTTGACCTTCGAAACTCCACCGAGTTCCCTCTCCTACGCGGCCACCATTCACCGAAGGAGAAATCTCCACCGTTTGTCGCAACTGTCCGCTCCACCTCCACTCACGCTTAGTCATCAACTCAAGCTGAAGACCACCGAAGTTCTCTTCCTTCTGCTTCGTTGAAGATTGATCATCCACGAAGCTGCTCCAAGCATCCACGCGGCCAGCGCACGCCAGCAACGGCTCCACTTGCTTCGGTCAACAACGAGCCACCGATCAAGGCCAGCAGTCCAGCGAAGCTTAGTCCAGCGAAGAAACTTCTCGGCACAGCAATCTTCGAGATGTCCAGTAGCCCATGTCGTTAGCCATCTTAGCTCAAGTGGGCCTAGAAAATCTGTGAAAGTCAGTCAAGCAACCCGTAAGTTGCAGCCCATGAAGTTGCAACTCAATTGAGGCCCAAGTGAATTCAGCAAGGCCCAATTTCCAGCAAATCACTTGAAGTCCAGCCCGCAACTTGAAGCCCAATCGCAGCTAGGCCCAAGTCCAAGAGCAAGCCCATTCCAAAGTGCAAGAACAAATCTCATTTGGGCTAAGATTTGTTGGGCCAAGTCCAAGGCCCGGTCCTCGCCCGCCGGTGTTGTCGAAAGTTCGATTTCGGCCGCCGTCGCGTCGCCGTTGCGGTGATTCAATCCCCGCTTTTAATCAAGTGAGTTTTACTCACTAAAGCTTTATTAGTTTGCTAATTATGCTAAGGGTTAATTAGATTTAATAAAGTGCAATTAGGTGGTTAGATTAGTTTAGAACAATTAAATTAGCGACTTAATGATGCATGTTAGGTGGTTAGACCTAGTCTTTAGCAAGTAGAAAGGTTCGGTTATTTATTGAATGCATCTCAGGATTTTTCCGACCCGTTTCGGGTTCCAATTAGGCACCACGGGCCTAAATTGGATTTTTAGTATTTATTTATTTATTTTTCGAAATTAATTATTTAATTATTTATTTTTCCGGAAATTCAACCGGGATGGCCGGTGACCGGAATTTCGTGCTAATTGTCGTGGTGCAGTCCGTTTATTTATTTGAGCTTTATTTGGTGCTAAAGTAATTTATGAGTGAATTTAAGGTTTATTCCTAAATTGAATCTGGAGAGGGTCGGGTGGGACCGTAAAGCCACTAGTTCTTGAGAGGGTCGGGTGGGACCGTAAAGCCACTAAATTTAAGGGATTGCTTGGTGTAGGATGAATGACCTAGAAATGGTCTGTCTGACATGAAATCGACTAGGTCGGTTCGATCGATGCTTCGATCGGTGTTGTGATTGTTTGAATACCTATTGAACTGTACTAATATGCAGATGGAATCTGAGGCCAAGGTAAGTCCTCCAACTCGTGCCGTGTTTAGGCAGCCTATAGTGTATTGGCTTACTAATCGAGTCTTAGGGGGTAGGACTCGCTGAGACGTGGTCTCATTGGTTATTGAATAACCATTTCAGGACCTTGAGGAGAAGCTAAGGAAGAGGAACCTGAAGGGGAGAAGGACTTTTGAAGAAGAAGATGATCCAGAGAGGGATCTTGAATATAACCCGGATGTGGACTGAGATCCCATCCCTTTTGTAAACCCTGTCTTAGCGTAGATAGGTGTGAGACAAGTATGTTGTGAATAGTATTGTAAATATACTATGAGTTGTGTTGTTAATGAAGGTGTGGTTGTGAATTTCAATATGAAAAATATGGCCTGCTTTCCTATCCCATTGTTTTATTGTCTGGGGATTTATAACTGCTTCCGCATGTGCTTAATAAATTGAAAGGGTCGGCGATACATATTCCTGGGATATCGCATTCTAAAATCGACCAAGTAGAAGGATGTGCGCGCGTCCGAGGATCGGGGCATGACAACATCCATTTGATGTAACTCAAAATCCATACTAGCTACTATTGTCAGAATAATGCGAATCGAGGTAAATCTCACTACAGTAGAAAACGTATCTTCATAATCAATTCCTTCCTGTTGATTATACCCCTTCGCCACAAGGCAAGCCTTATGCCTTTCTATCGAGCCATCAGCCTTTCGCTTTATTTTGAGAACCCACTTGTTCTCAATAGCTTTGCGTCATTTTGGAAGATCAACCAACTCCCAGACTTGGTTTGATTTCATTGACTACATTTCCTCTTCCATTGCATGAATCCATTTTTCCTTACTAGGGCAATTCAGAGCCTCATTAATATTTCTTGTCTCATCCTCATCTTGTGGAGCAACCATAAAAGTTTCTCCTTTAATGCCAAAACGTCGACAGGGAATACTTTGGCGACTTGTTCGCCGTGTGAGAGATTGTACACTTTGCACATCATTTTCCATTATGCTCCCACTAGGATTAGATAATAATGATGTCGTCTCAGCATGTGGTTACAATTGAGAAAGAGTTGAATTCAATTCATCACTTCTCATATTACTCCCACTTGGACGAACTCCACTAATATCATTATCTTGATCCAAGGTCTCAAATAGAGAACAATCTTCCCCTATTTCGCCCTTCTTAGGAAACTCATCCTCTAAAAATGTGACATCCCATGATTCAAATTCAGTTATACTCCCACTTTCCTGCTCACCTATGAACACATACCCTTTCGAGTGTTCTGAGTACCTTATGAAAATACTCTTCTTTCCTCTATGACCTAATTTCCCAAACTTGTGAGAGGACTCATGTGTATAGGCAGCACTACCCCATGGCTTAAGAAAACTTAAGTCCGATTTTTTACCTGTTCATAACTTATATGGAGTGGAAGTAACTGATTTGGAAGGCACCCAGTTAAGTATATAGGTAGCAGTTAACAACGCATCACTCCAAAAAGTGATAGGCAAGGGCGCGCATGACAACCATTTTGTTCCGAAATAATTTCTGGAATGAAATAGATTTTTCTATTTCTATTTCTAGAAGAGTTTCTAAGCAAAAATAACCGTTTGATAACGACACAAAATTTCGACTCTAAAAATAGAAATTCGTTTGATAACGACATAAAATTTCTACTCTAAAAATAGAAATTCGTTTGATAACGACACAAAATTTCTTCCTTTTGGACAGCGGCGACGACGACCGACCGACGACCTTTAATATAAAAAATAAAAATGATTTAGTAACAAAAAAAATAAAGAATAAAATAAAATAAAATAAATCATAAAAAATAAAAATAAAATATTATTTTATTTTAAAATTAAAATATCATTAAAAATAAATTTATTTTATTTATTCTATTTTATTTTATTTTACAAATAAATTTATTTTAAAATGAATAAAAATTAAAAATAAAATATATTTATTTGGCAAAACACTCAAGGCTAATAAAAATATATTTATTTTTATTTATCATGAATAAATTATTTTTAATAAATTTAATAAATTTATTTTTAATAAACTAAAAATAAAATGATATATGAAAATAATTTATTTATTTTAATAAATTTATTTTTATTTTTAAATGAATAAAATGAATATATTTATTTTTATTTATTATTTATTTTTAATAAAATGAGGAGAGGCGGAGGAGGAGGAGGAGGAGGCAAAGACATAGAGGAGATGAGGGAGGACTCACCGAAATTAGGGTTTAGTGGAAGAAATTATTTCTGATTTCTCTTCCGAAATCGAAGTAGAAAATTTCTATTTCGATTTCTCTTCTAAATCAATTTTTGGAATAAAAATCTATTCTAGAAATAGAAAAACTGAGTAGGTTTATCAAACAGGTTTCTATTCCAAAAACAGGTCTAGAATAGAAAAATTATTTCTAGAACAGAAATTTTGGTTATCATGCACCCCCTAAGTTAGCATGCGCCATCATGGACCTAACCATTTCCAGTTGGGTTGTTTCTTCTCTCCGCAACACCATTTTGTTAAGGAGTATATGGAATAGACAACTATCTTTCTATTCCTTTTTCATCACATAATTTTCTGAACTCATCAGATAAATATTCTTGACCTCGATTGAATCTCAATACTTTTATTTTCTTGTCTAATTGATTCTCTACCAGGTTTATAAATCTTTTGAAACAACTTATTGCTTCAGATTTATGAGAAATCAAATAGATATATCCGAATCGAGTATAATCATCTATGAAAGTGATTAAATAAACAGCCCCATGCCTTCCTCTCACATTCATTGGACCACAGACATCAGAATAGATTAAATTCAGAGGAAATTCAGCTTTTTTACCTTTTCCAAATGGTTTCCTTGTCGTTTTCCCTTCTAGGCAATGCTTACATATGAGCAAATCGATTTTTTCAATGTTGCCCAACAAGCCCCCTTTGGCTAGTCTATTCATACGTTGTTGGCCAATGTAACCAAGTCTAGCATGCCATACATTCACATCATTATCATATGTATTAGAAGACGTGAGAAGGGAATAACAAACATTTGCATTAACATAGTTAATATCTAATACAATGAAACCATCCAGAAAATAACCACAACCATAATAATTTGTATCCAAAAACAAATCCACACCTCTATTATGGAAGTTCATATTAAAACTTAGTTTAACCAACACTAAAATAGACACTAAATTCTGACGAATCTCCGGAGCATACAATACATCATGTAGGAACAAAGTACGTCCACCACGCATGTTCAGTTGGTAGGTGCCAATTCCTTTCACTTTAGCTCTAGAGTTGTTTCCCACATAGACCCACTTAGTTCCGGTTGGTACTCGTTGGAATTCCACGAAAGATCCTCTATCCTTCGCTACATGTCTGTCGCTCCTGAATCCACAGTCCACAAAGGATTAGACTCACTTAAGAATACATAACTCAACACAAAAGTAAAGTTCTGAAAAGTACAATGGGGTGTTTACCTTTTTTGACTCACGACAGTCGCAAGCATAGTAACCCTTCTAGTCACAGTTGTAACACTTCACTCTTGACATTTTCTTCACTTGAGGACGTTTTCCTCTCTTGTGTTGGTTAACTCTTGATTTCTTGCAATAAGGACTTGATCATTTGCATTCCCACATATTGAACGAATCAATACGCTTGCACTTAGAGCTCAAAGCCCTTTCTGAGCTAGAACCAACATTGCAAGTGTCTATTTTTGACTCAAATGCCGTTAGGCGGTTCTCTACTAGCTCAAGGTGGTGCACGACATCCTCAAGATCTTCCATAATATGGTCAAGAGCTTCTAGTGCTTCTTGCTTTTCCAGCACATATTGAATCTTCATATTCAATATTTCACAATTGTTGCCGTTCATATCAGCAATTACGTTCTTAGTTGCTGAAACCATCGATTTGAACACATCAGACATATATGCACGATTAATTAATACCTATAATTTGCATCCCTATTTGCATAGACCCATCATATTAATGAATAATTTCAAGTAAGGCTTCAGAATCAAAATGTCACTATGTTTCCAATCATCCTCCAAAATCCTAACTTAAAACTATCATTAATATAATTGTCTTATGCAAACTAAATTCTATGAAGTTACAAAAACTTCTATAACTACCCACAGCTAACTATCCACAGCAACCAACAATAACAGAAAGCAACAGATAATTGACATACAATATAATAATAATGCTTTCACATAATACAACTAACATATAGGTTGCTACATCAACAACAATCAGGTAGTAAACATTACATAAGATATCCACAAAGCACACTTAACAAAAAAACAGCCAGTACATCTAACACCAAGCCAGCACACGAATTGTGAAAGATCCTCTTTTGTTCAATTTATTGATCTTTTCGCTTGTAATAATGCAATAATATTCATTTACAAAATCCATCACAATTTTCTTATATGAAGCGGCTCCATTGACATCCCATATGCGATTCAACACATCTTGCCATTCAGGTGGAAGAGTGTTTATGAAAAATCGCACAATCTCTGACTGTGGCATAGGACGACCATTCCATATGACCTTTTGAATTTTCCCGTTGACTTCAAGGACGTGATCAATTAAGTCATCAATCTCCCATCGATGATCAGTCAGCTCAGCTATCAACTTAGACAGCCTTTCATTTTGTTTATCGGTAATTGCGCAAATAAGTGTGTGCAACCTCAGGGGAGGCATTGTTCCTGCAACAAATGCAGAACAAATAAGGGATTACATATAAGAAACACATTTTTTCCTCTCTTTTTTTTTTTTGGTCAACGGTCAACGGTCAACGGTCAAGTCGCCGAACGTAGGACCAGTCGGACCGCACGTGCCGCGCTCGTGCGCGGGCTAACGTCACGCAAACGTCATCTGGCACGTGCCGTGCGCATGCCAGGCGTCCGCGGGTCGGGTCAAGTTGGGTCACCGGTCAGGTCGTCGGCCGGTGACCGCCCGGCCAACCGACGTTGGCGCTGACGTCATCGATGACGTCATCCCAACGGTTACCGATTGTTGGGTGACGTCATGCTGACATCAGCACGCGTCGGTTCGTCGACCGGCACGTGCCGATTCAGCGGCCAGCGGCGTGCACGTGCCGGTTCACCGACCGGCGCCTGTGCCACACGTGCTGGGCGAGCCAGCGCTTTCGGGCGCGTCGCGCCCATGCGCAGCGGCTTTTGGCCACGTGTGTGGGCGCGTGCGGCGTCTCCCGGCGGCGTTCGACATATCGCCAGACTCGTTCCGACGACCCCTTTCTCCCTTTGCCATCAGAATTCGATTTCGACTTAAGAAAACTCGGAAAAATGGGCGAACAGCGCTCGGGTGTCGGGATTTCTCGCCCCGATCCGTACGGCCGAATTACTTTCGTGAAAAATCAAACAAAAAACATCAAATAGGTCGGGAAAACGTGAACTAGGGCTCTGATACCAATGTTGGGAATAACGGATCCCCGAAAAGTGAATTTGACACTAAATCGAACCCCTAAAGCAATGCGGAAGACAAGCCCGGGAAAATCACGTATCACCGATCCTAAAGCACACCACGGATTCGAGCGTACCTTATTAGCCACAGATTAGACACCAACGCCGATAAGAGGAAGAGAATCTGGCCCTGTTCGATCCGACGACGCCTTGAAGGGAAGAAAAACGCTTACTGTTTTTCTTTTCTTTTTGGAGAGAGAGAGCGCGGGAGAAGGGAAGACGTACATACGTTCTATTTCCAAAAGGGTGTCTTCTCTCTCTCTCTCATCCCTTTTATACGTCCCTCCATCCACAGGCCCTATTCCTGAGGACCGGGCTTTTAGGCCCAACATGGGCGGACGGGCCTTAAGCCCATCACTAATAAAACCATCAATTTCTAATTTCTATATGTGAAAGCGATACCATTTGTTTTTTTTTTTTTTTTTTTATCAATCATCAAATGATAATTTAATCTTTGAGGCCTTTCCTTTTTATTTTTTAAAATGCATGATGGTTGGTGCTAAAATTTAGATGTTGACATGAATATTTGGTGTGTGCCTTTTGTAATTTTTCTATAATTGTGTCATAGATTATGTGGCCGAATTTTGATATTTTAGAGAGTTAATTTTTTTCTGATTTTTTTAATGTAGCAACTAATTTCTTTGAATTCCCGCTTTCCAAGGTGATAATACCTCTTAAACTTTGTATCTCTCCAACTATACTAACCAAAAGGCACGTTATAAGATGCCTCGAGACCTTAGAATCACATGACAACTTAGGCTGCATTTAGCAGTCAGGATAAAATTCAGGATTATGTTTGGTGATTGCTCAATATAGGATAAAGTCGGATATAAGGAGAATATAGGCCGGATAAAATTATCCTATGGGTGAGGTAGGATAAAGGTGGATAAGATTTATATTGTCCATAGAATGAAAGTTATTTTTCTTGAATAACAAACTTATTAAACTAACAAAATTGAAATTATATTTCATTATAAATAATATTTGAATTCTAATTTAAGAAATTAAAAATTATTTTTTTTAATTTAATCTTATTTTAATTTATATATTCAACTTTAAATCTATCTTATAATAAACATTCAATCTATAAATTATATATTTATATTTATTATATATTTTAGGTAGTTTTGTATTTTAGGTATGTTAGTACAGTTTACTATTTGATAAAATTTTATTAAAGAATGATGAAAGGTAAAAAAAGAAATAATAAAGAAAAAAATTTTAAAAAGAGGAAAAATAAAATAAAAATAAATTAGTGTCACGAGAGATTTTCACCACCTCCATTTATGAACTTTTAGATTCATTTACAATGATATGACATTTATATTTTTAAAAAAATGTACATGATATAATGTGAATATATCCGACTCTAATACTGTAATTCACCAAACAATGAATAGGATATAGAAAAATCTCAAGATTTCATATTCTATCCTATCCAGTCTTATCCTGATTAGAAATCCAGATGACCAAACGTAACCTTAAGGTTTTATCGGTAGAGCGGGTAGGCTTTTTGTCTACATAGTTTCTTTTCATGCCAAACATCCACTCTCTCTTGCTCCCATTTTGGCTGCTGTACAAAATAGATTCGATATGAATTCAATTACGTTCACTCAAAATTTAAATAATAGATTCAGGGACCGATGAACACTCGTCACATGGCAATCGCGGAGAAGCCTCGCTAGAATGTAGAGTAATAATCTTGTAGAATCATGTCCCCTATCAATACAATATAATTGGTTGAAATTGAAAACTCATGTTCTAACGCAAGTATGGTTTTCATGTTAAAGTTTTTAGGATACTCACTAAATCTTGTCATAATGATCAACTCAACGCATCCTTTCATAAACTTTTCTAACATATCCTCCGTTTCCAGTTAAATCAAGTCTTTATTTTCCTTTATTGTATCTTGTATTAAGTGCTATGGGTCGTGAGGATTGATCTGTCACCCACAAATCTTGATCCTATGGAGCTTTCTAAAAAGATCACCAGACAATAAATGAGATGAAAAGTTAAAAAGAAAAGGTAAGCTTAGTGCTTGAAATTGTGCATGTAAGAAAACTACTGAAGAAGTAACGCATGTCATTTCCTCTAAATAAGGAAAACTTGGCTAGCGGCTATAGCACAAAAGGGCATTGTTCTGGCAAATATAAATCGATTTGAAAAGGACGAATGTCTATTAAAAAACAGGAAAAAAAGAATGAAAGAAACAAAGTAAAGAGCATAAGAAAATTAAACTTTTACTGTGGCTAATCCAATTCATTAGGTGCCAAGTGTCGACACCATACATTTGTAAAACCCTTCACTAGCAGGTGCATCGTACCGTTAAGAATTTATCAAATAAAAAAGGCCGTGGAAGATAAATTCTTTAATTTGTAGCGGATCCAACCAAGATTGAGAAAAACTTAATTTGCGTAGTCCGACATACGAGTGTTATACCTTTTAAAACAAGGCCAGCATGATTCGACTAAGTGCATATGCATTTTTCATCATTTAGAACTTAATTGACAAAATTTATAAAAATTAAGACTAAATTGGTAAAAATATAATAGATTTATGAATTTTTGAACTATTTTTCTTGCACAAAATGGATAGTATGCCCACCACGTCTGCATCTTGCTTCACATCTATGATTGGTAGAGGCAACTTGACAGGGCTTTGCCATGTGTCTCAGTTCATCAATAATTATTGTTTTGTTGACTATCAAAAAGAAGATGTAACATCTCAATATACCTTTACGAAAAAGCTTTAGAAAAGCATTAAACTTATTACACTTGTACCAATTTGGTCATAAGCCGAGTGACCTAGAGTAAATTTAGTCATTCAAGCTAATTTTGGCCAAATATTATTAACGTGGATGTTGGTGGCCTATGTGGTACGAACGGTACTAACATGGATAACTTTTAATTGTAATTTAACTTTTAATCGGTTATTTAACTGCAAAAATCCTAACACAATATGGGAAAAACCCATATGGCAAATCAAAATTCATATGTCTAGAGAAGAAGATTGAAGTTTCATAGTAAACTTATTTTTCTACTGAGTATGGAATCTTGATGTGAGTCTCTATTTGATCCGCAAATGGAAATGAAGCAAAAGGAAGAAGATAAGCCCCAAGCCCATAGAAGTGTGCCTGTGCTCGGTCCTTGTAACAAGCTCCAATTCCAGTCATAGGTGTCTCAAAATGGTTTGGGCGGCTTCTTCTACACAAGCTATTTGCTTTGCACATATGCCTCGTAATAATCATTTTAGTTCTAGCTTCAAAATGTTTAGGAGGTTGAGTCCATTTCCATGTGTAGATGCTGCTGGAAGATTGGCCTAACTAAATTCTTTCTCAGGACATGCAATATCTCTATTTTGCACTTCAAATACATGAGGTTATATTGAATGATTCATAAATACACACATGCTCCTAAAATGACCACAATCTTGTTTGGTTACTGAAGAGTGCTACTTTCGAAAGTCTGATCCAAGTGAGGCTGATCAAGTCCTCACATGTAGTGCTTAAGCATGACCCCATACGGCAAACACAGGGTTCGTGAATGGATTAGGCCTAGTGAACATTTGGGTATCAAGTGTGGTTGGTTTTGAGAGTTAGGACGTGCTTGGAGGGCAATATAGTCACTTTATCTACAAGGTTTTATCTCTGATACATAGTGCCAATTTTAGAACTGAAGGAGGGAAAGTAGCGATGAACTAAAAAGGGAGGATTATATATAGTGTTTTCTCTATTAAAAACCTATAGTTTGGGCCTTGAAGTTTAAAATGATCAAAGTAAAATGTCCAAAACAATTAGAAAACCAGAACAATTATGCCTTTAAATATCACATTGTGCAAAATATACAATTCTTATTTTTTTGTAGCTAGAAGGTGCATATATATGTATAAAGATATATTTAGCGTGACTTTGTATTTCCTTTGATTAAAAGTAAGAAATGAAATATAGTAGAATTATTATAACTAGAAAACGGTACATCAGTCATTGAAATATATCTCTTAATCAATTTATATGTGTTGCATACTATGTGTTCGGTCCATCTAGTTTTTAGAGAGTTTTGTACATTTGGAGTCCATCTTAGTTTCCAAAAGATGATTGGTTGGCTGGATATTCGATTGTTTTATGTCTATGTAAATATTCCTCATCAATCACAGAAGTTGAGCAAGAGAGAAAGGTGATATCATCTAGCATATCCATCTAAATGAAGTAATATATGTCGAACATAAGAAAACAAATTTCTGGTTAATAACAATCTCTAATCACTGGAAATTCTCTCATCGTTCAATATCATCCTCTATTTTGTTTGAAACTTTAAGAAATTGGTTCGGTGTGTTCTTAGATGTTAAGTGCAACATCACGTCACGTGCTTTTTTTCTTTTCTTTTCTTTTTACATGGATTGTGGGGGTGAGTGTTGGCTGAGGAAAAAAAAAATGTTATGCTGATGGTAGGGGTGAGCACCAAGTCTGGTACAAGAACCGGATTCAGCTGATCTAGACCAATCGGTTTAAGGTCGATTCTAATAAGAACATGTTCGAATCTTGGTTTTGTGAACCTAGAACTGGCCTAGGACCATTTAGTTCCTAGTTCCAACACTGAATTCATTTCAACTAATCCAGTTCCCAAATTGAACCAGTTCTGAAGCCTTTTAAATATATATATTGCCCTTATAGAGAATCGAAATCATGGTCTTCAACATGAACAAATGCCAACATAACCGTTCGACAAACATATTTTTTCGTAGTGAGATTATACAACTTTTATTTTTTATTAGAATTTGCTGTTTTACCTAAGAATAAAATTTTCCAAACTCGACCGATTTGAAACCGACACACCTTAAAATCAATCTTCCGAGTTGGTAGAGTTTTTATTTTTATTTTTTCAAGTTTGAAATCAACTTTTTTCTCCTTTTTTTTCTTTTTTGTTTGCCATTTTATTTCTCGTCCTTTTTCCTCATTCCTCGGCTGCTAGTGCACTCCATCGATCATCACCGTCAATACCCGCACTACAGCGATCACCTCCCTCCACTCTTCCACCCTCTCCGTTTGTAATGTACTCTATTTTTTTTTTTTTCCTCCAGAAGAGAATCAAAGACAATCGAATATTGACAATGAGGGACCCAAAGTTATTGCTTCAAAGCAGATAAGTATATAAATATCAATACGTACCAAAAGATGAAAAGGTCTCTAAGAACTAAATACATGTTTTTTTTTTTAAGTTAATAAAATAGCGGAAATCATTGGAATATTAGCAATAGCTTTCAAAAATGAATATGTATAGAAGAGTTCGGCTAAAATGCTCTAATGTAGATAAGATCTTAAACAATATAAATCGTAAAAGATGCAATGTAATAATTAAAAACAAGTCGATAAATAAAGATGATATAATTGGCATCTACTACACCCAACTCCAAGAATTGTTGAAACTCATAATATATGCAATTAGGATTGAAGATAAATTTGGATTTGGGTGAAAATGGAAGGACCATCACTAGTGTTTCTCTCTAGTGATGGTGCTTGTGTTGCAAGTAAAAAAAAAAGGTAGTTAATGTCATTTTAGGAAAAGAAATATAGAATTTCGGGTAACGTACATATGTCCTAAATCAAAAGCCAAAAAAGAATATGGCTAAAAGAATTAAAAGAATTAAAAAATTTTAAAAAACCGAAGCTGAAAAATCGTGTTAGAAGAGAAGGTAAGTTACTGCCATTTTTTATGATAACAATATCGAAGGCCTTGGAAGGGAGAATACAGTTTAGCCGGCGCCTTTTCATGGAGTGGGGTGGGGCCCGGTGCAACGGCGGTTGCATTCCGGCTTTACACGTTGGGGGCTGGAAGCCGTTGCGCTCTTGCAACTCCTAAAAAAAGAAGATCCGACGGTCCCCCCACTTCGTACGGAGGAACTCAACGTGCCGACGTGGAAGCTGCTTGACCCCTGACGTGGGCCCCACCAGAAGAGACGTGAACTCGTGAAAGTCTCAAAATCGAATGATGGTACAAGCCATATCATTGTCTTCATAAGAATCACAAATAACATCAATCCTATATCATAAACGAATACAAGTACACATATATATAGGTCAAGAGTGATTTAGCAAAGTAACACTATTACATGAGCAGTATAAACATACTAGTGACAACCTATAATGGACATTGCCGCAATCTTTGCCTCCACTGTCCGCACTAGCAAATATGGTACCTGCCGTTGTTGCACCGAAAGAACCCACATCGCGACCATCGCCCAAAAGACCACTCTAGAATTATATGTTTACTAATATTGTTTTTTTCCTTTCCAATTTAAGGAATCTTACTTTGTGGGAGTACGAGACGAGTATATCCCACCAAATAAAACTTTTCAATTTCAAAATTTTCAAGAAAGCCGGTTGATTTCTTGAATTCAAGTGTGGTGAAGGAGCCACGTTTGTTTTTTAAAGACTAACGGTTTGTTAGCTCATCATTTTCCTAATAAAGAGGATTGATACCTATATATTATTGGAAAATACCATTTGTAGGAGTACCAAAAGAAATATTGACGAAATATGGCGTGTGGTTAGGCAATATGAACTTTTGATAAATGAACTGCATTGAGATTGCTTGGTGGTACTTTTTTGTTTTTTTGACAATTGCTTGGTGGTACTTTACCTGCATAAAAACTGTGGAACGGGGTCTGGATGGTGGTGAATTTTAGAAAGTTGAGTGCAGTGGAAAGTAATTGCTTTAAAAAAAAATTAAATTGGCTAGAAATGTGTGGAATTGAATTACATGATAAGGAAAGTACAGAGAAATGTAAATGGGCAAGGAATTGAAGAATGTAAGGTAAATATAAAATAGAAAGCTCTTACAAAGTGTGTTCCCACGTGTGTTTTCTCTACTTCAAGTCTTGGGTTTTTTCTATGCTATTCTCACCTAATTCTCTAAAAAAGAAAAAGATCTTTAACTTTTGCCATAATTTCAATTCTGTCTTGAATTGAATTTTTTTTTTTATCTCAAAATAATTTTAAAATTTTACTATAGTCCCAAATATACCCACATATTTAAAAAACTCCACTAATTTCTTCGAAATCATCGGTATCAGGACCGATTAGAGGTTCATTATTAGAGCAGACATCTTCATCAATACCCCCACATTCATATAGAACAACAATAGCCTCTTAATATTAGTAATCTTTAAGAAACTAGTGAAGGCATGAGGAGATTTGAGACTAGTATAAAAGTTGGGGATTTTTTATAAGAAAACTTTGAATCTTAATTGGAATTAAATCTAAAGTTGAGGGAGAAAGGACTGCACTAGCACGACCACATTGTTACTTCCTATGAGTAATTGTGCAATTTGGGCTATCCATTTTGTTTTTGTATAATGGGCAATTGGACATAAATTTGCTATGGGAAACCATCAAGAGCTCACACTAATATTTCTTGATTGAAAATTCTCTCTTATTTCTTCCCAATTTCTCTTCACTTTCTATGTAGATTAATTGACGCTGAAAATCATCTCCATCATCAGGAGTTGTAGCTTTGTTTCCGAATATAGCTATTGGAGATTTGGAGTTGTAGTTGTCACTATTTTTCTTCTTGAAGGGTTTGTGTCGGTGTTTTAGATAGTTTTAATTGCCTTTCCAACATCCTTAGTTATTACGACCACCATTTCTTGATTTTCCAAAGCCATGCCTTCAAAGCTCTCTTCTCCCCTATTTCACGATTGAGAGATTCGCAAAGACTATGACGTTCTGAGTAACATTGATTTGGAAATTTGCTATCATTAAACTAAGTTGATAATTTAAGTTCACTTTAACATCATTGTGATAGTTTGGAAGGAATTTTTGCTTCAAAACTTGCTTGTAGACTCAACGACCGAACCACACAAGATGTTTGATGAAATGTAAAAATCAGATTTGCATTAACTTCTCTTCAATTTTTTATTACCTTGAGAGTGTTTCCGCATGTATTATCTCTGGTGTTCCTTTTTGCTCTGTGTCCTTATATTTTATGTGTGATTGTCTCTGGTAATGTCATTAAGTACCTGAATTTGCCTTGTTAGTTCTTTGCATCCTACCAATCTTCTGCAATATTGAGGCATCATTGTCGGAAAGGCCAGTGAACGAAGATGGTTGTCTTGTGGAGGTTGAAGATGGATGGTGGCTGGATAAGAGGCACTTAATCTCGTGTTTTCCAAGGAAGCCGGTGGTAAGCTGAATGTTAATTTTTCTAGCTTTTGCTTAGAATTTATGAATGAATTGGATATGTTAGATTCTGGGAACAATGAAACGTTGAAGAAGACAAACACAAGGCGTCCAGAGGAAAGAAATGAAAATAAGAAAGATATGTCTAGGCATAGAAGGAGAAATAATAATAACAAATAAAAAATAATAATAAAAGGATCAAAAATAAATAAAAAATAAATAAAAAATGGAAAAATAGTTAGAAAAATAGGTCTTGATTAGATTGTTTGATCTAGTATCAGATTTAGTTTACCTTCATTTAATTCGTACACATATGGTTTAGGGAAGTTCATGTTTTTTTTTTTTTTTTCATCTAGGTTTTAGTTTAGGTTTATGAAATTCATAAAAACAGAGAGTGGATTTAGAGATTATGACGAAGCTGGACTGACGGTTCCCACATGGATTGGGCTCTCCAAACCTTATCTCGTACATATGAAATTCAATTAATCCTAAAAGATTTTTATGTGAAGGAGCTATTACTAGCCTATTAGGGCCAACTAAGAGCCAAATGAGATACACGAGAGTATCCCACTTTCTATGCAATCAAAGATCTAAAAATAAGACTTGATTATGCTAATTGTGTAAATAGTACTAGTCCAATACCCTTGATTTATTTATTTATCCAATATATTTAGGCAATCTTTAACTATGTTAGTTTTCCTATGCCTCGAATGATGTCCATGCATGAGTGCGTAATCAAAGAAAAACAAAAAATCACAATCACTACCATAAAGAAAGTGTAAGAATGGCTAAAAAAAAAAAAAAGTAAAGTGCAAGAAAGCAAAATTTAATAAAGCAAAATTAATAAAGTGTCGGACATATTATAAGCTAAAGTCAAAGTGAATCAAATTTCTTATCCAAAAGATCAATTTACTAAAACTAAATTATATCGAAAGTACTCACTAATATCTCTTATTTATACGTATGCTTTGAAACTAAGCTAAATCTAGCGCTAAAAGTTAACAGCTTAATCAACGTCTCTATTTCAAGCCATCTTTCCATTTTTTTTTAATTTTTAATTTTTTAAATAAAAGGGGACACAACACGTGCAAGAAGTCTTCTAGCCCAAAATTCTGAGTGGAATGTAAACAGCACGTGCACGAGGAATGCATAGGGCGTGCATGGATGGCGTTGATGACGAAAACGATGGAGATGGAGCCGGCAACGAAGACGATGGAGGCGGTGGTTGGCCTAGACGCGTCATCGATGATTCGCTGGTGAAGATAGCTTGGGGCAGGGCGGTGGCTGGATGAAGGAGGAAGAGATATAGAAAAGAGGATAGGCGTGATAAGTATTAAATTTTTAATAAATTTACTAAAAAAATACACACCGTGTTAGTTAATAGTTAGTGACATGGCCCTCATAAACAGTCGAATATTTTCTATATTATTCACCTCTATTTCTTAAAAGCTTTGTAGAGATTCATTACCTATTTTCTTGACAAATTGATCCTTTCCTCCAGCAGTCATGGACAGAGACATTCATTAGGAATCCATCCATGTTTCACGGCTAAAGGGCAAAAATATTCATTACGTGCTAGTCCTTATTCCTCGTACCGGTCCATGAAATCTAGAAGTAACTCTATAATAAAGCTATTTGTTAGACTAGAAAGTCTATCATAATTGTTAAGTCAGGCGTAACTCCCAATTATAGTTTCTAGACTAGAACTTTTAAAGAAATTAAACGCTTGCCGTTCTTTATTAACATTTTAAATTAGTTTACTACAAAATAAAATGGAAAATAATTGCAAGCACCAACTAACATTGCTACATAATTTCTCATTGTTGAAATACTAACATGAAAACAACATGATCTTGCAAAGAAGTCAATGCAATAGAATCTGAAAATAAATGAAGAATAATAAAAGACATTAAATATTTATGCGGTTCACTATCTACATCCATGGAAGAGATAATAGCAAATAATCCATTAATAATTAGAGAATTAGAGTTATAATTGCTCACATGCTTGAATATTTTTCGCTCCTAAAAATTTAAGCCCTAACAAAAAAAAATTCCAAATTAATAACTCAATTTAGGTAAACTCATGGCACAAAAAATTTATAGCGGCTCACAATTTTTGCCAAAGAAACCCTGTATAATATGTGTGCCATTTTAAAGATCAACAATTTTACACGTCCATCAATGGATAATGCCACGATAACAATTTGAAAAGAGGATTCAGTTAATAATCCTAACTTACATTATTCAATTCAAATCTGATTTGGTATGTGAGCTCAAATTCAAAATATAATTTAACACTCATTCTGACCGTAATTTCCCCTTCTTTTTTCTTTTCTTTTCCAAATGCTTGGGTTGGTCCGTAGCCCTTTTACTTCTAGCATATATTTTTCAAATTTTGCAGTTAGTCATAATTTATAAACCTAAAACTTTTATATATATATTTTAAATTTTTTAGGAAAAGCAACACGCAGAAAAGAAAACGGTACTTTTGAAATGAGATTCACGTCTTCACGTCCTCAAATCTTTATCGAATCCCTTTCGGTAACCACCTTCGGTAACGTCCTCACGTGCTTGAAATGACGAAAAAGAGGAACCGCCTTTAGGAGATCGCGGCTGAGAGCGAGGAGGAGATCTCTCTCTCTCTCTTCACCAAGGCGGCGAAGAAGAAGGGGGCGACGTTCGTGATCATCAGCTTCGAAGGATTTCGACCAAGTTGGGACGGGGAGGGGAGGCGAAATGAGAGCATGGTCTCGGAGTTGGATCTCGAAGAAAGAAGGAGAAGGATATACCCGGTAGAGATCTGCTCCTGGAGGCGGTTCCACCGAGAAATGGTGGACATGGAGGCCTGCACCGGAAGTGACACCACCCAATATCGACTCACCACCCAATAGAGAGAGAGAGGGAGGCGATCGGAGGTGGAAGTGCGCCTTTGTATGGAGCGACGCGGTGGTGAAGCTTGCTTCCTTGCCTGATGTTCCAAAATTCCAGGTTTTGCCTGATGTCGCATTCCAAAATCTCAGGTTGACGCAGGTTCGGGACGGGGCAGTCGAATAGCTGCAGAGATTTGAAAACCATTTTAGATAACCAGAAGATACTACCTGTTTATGTGTTGAAAACTTGGCATACATTACTTCCTAGTTTTTCTTTCTCCTTGTGTTGGTTTTGGTTTGAATTTTAAATTTGAGGTTCGTAATTCACTGCCAGGATGCTGAAAAGCCGACCTTGAATCCTCTCCCTCCACTGTTCGAAGAATATTTAGAATATAAGAATTGATCGCCAATGTCAGCTCAACAGGTGTTAGAAAGTTTCGCTCTCCAAGTGCCTAATTTTTGACTGAGCAGGTAGCATATTATGATGGTCATACGTCTAGTTATATTTTTCTGGACTGATTTGTTGAACTTTTTTTTTAAATGTTTTATTTTTGCCTGTCGGTTTGCTTAACAGGATGAAGCTCATTGCTCTTTCATTCTGAAAAATGAAGCTTGTTGGTTTGCTCCACGATGCCTTCATCCAGTTCATATATATCCTGAGCATTTTGGAGCACCAATACTGTTTTCAGAATCATGGGCAACTGGTAAGAATAATTAGTGCAATTAAATTTCTATCATAAGATGGCTTTCATTTGCAAACATCTTTCACTAGTTTCATATGAACTACGGATGCAATTTTTTGATCACTGCCGAGACTTTGGACTTTTTACTGGAGAAGCAAAAGAAAAACATGAAGTTATATTAATGCGAAGGAAATTACATCCATATTTATACCACATTAGATATCGGTTAATATTGCAAAAAAGGAAACAGAATTGATTAGAATCAAGGAAAAACTGAATAAGTGATCCTTATGGCTCACTAGTTGCGTTGTTTGTTTCCAAAGGTTGATTAGCCTAATTGCATAATGTAACTTAAAGGAGGAGGGATGGAAGTTTGGTGGGAAACAGAAATCCATCATTACTGTTTTTTACCATCCCTTGGGAGTTTTAGTTATAAATTTAGATACGGTTGCCTTAGCCCCATCCATGGCATTAGTTTCAAGGAAAGTCGATACATGAGTAAGGCGTTTCGCGGTGGCTAAGGACCATCTCTCCCACTAGCCAGAGATAGGATGATATAAAGGAGGCCTTTGTGCCAAAAGTTGTTGAAGGATAAAATGTGCTGGACAAAGGTGGAGCTGTTCTTTTTTGATGCATTGGTTTGGGAAGCTAGTTATATTACTGAAGATGGAATGATGCAAATTGGGAGTGCTGTCAGTGGAATAATGATTGAAATTTGGTCTTTTTAGGATGGGGTTTGGAAGTCTTTGTGCTTAGAAGAGTGCATATTCTTGCCATTGACACTACTAGCTGTGGAGAAATTGAAGATCTATACCCCTTTTCTAGGGAAGTTAGTGTTGGGTCAAGTTTGGATTGGAACGAAAATGGTTCGACTCATATTGATCTATTTAATCCGTTTTGGCACATTTCCATACGATGTAAATTTGAAAACCAATACCTAATCCAACTCAACACACATCCGACTCATATTATTAGAACATATTAATATTTAACCTAACTTAGAAAAACCCTTACGTACCCTTTCAACCCACTTTAAGCTCTTTGCGTGTATTTATTCTATGAATAAAAACTTCACATCAAATTAAAAATATAAAATTAGTAAATAAAACAAAGAACGTAAAAAATCTATAAATGAGGGTCTTGTCTTCTAAATCTTCCTAATGCGGAACTCCAAATAACCAATCTCTAGTGCACAATTTCACGGGAAAGAGAACTATGATATTTATTTAAAATGTGCCCTTCAATGCTAAAGGCTGACTTACAGGCAACGTAAGTGAGAAGACAACTCAAGATACCGATGTGAATTAGCTTCAAATAATCAAGAACATTACAATAAGGTTTTTTCTTCTTTTAAATATCAAGCCTATTTTCCTTCAAATACAAATCCAATTGTGACATTGTAGATTGCAAGGCATAGTGTTTACTTTTGAACGCATTATACTCATCAAGATTGTTCCCAATGTTCTAAAAAATGTCCTCAATTAAAATGTTACCTCGATTGGTTGAAGATTTAAAGCGATAATCTCTTGACATAGAGGTCACATGTTCATCAAAACCATATAGAGACTTTCTTGAATAATCCGTACAAATTTCACATGATCATCTATGTCCAACTTCAAATAGCAAAGCTCTAACAAGCGTAGCAAGACAACACTATAACCCTTCTAATATTTATCATACTTCTTTTGCATTGCCATAGGCATAGAATTAATAGCTATGTCCTCACTATCTCTCTCCTTTATCAAACAAAACCAGATTAGCCATACTCAATAGAGATATAAATGCTCCATGGGATATCTAACTCCAATGAAGAGAGTAAAAATATCATAAAAATGTTGTAACAAGAATGCAATTTCCTTAGCTATGACTCAATCTTAGGGTAACAGTAAATGCACGAAGAATGGAAGTTCCATATTTTCTTTCTTAGGAGCAACTAGGATGCGATACTTGTATTCAACGAATTGTCAATCATAATTCACATTCTTGCGATATGATTAGCAATTTACATAAACAACATAAAGGCAATTTAGACCAATTCTACCCTTCCTAGTTTTAGCTTTCTATAGGAGAGCTCTTTATAGAATTTTAACCCTTCAATAGCAGTTGTACACAAATTGAGCATGAACATAAGCCTTTCTTTATCTATCTTTGTGGTGTTCAAGCAACTTTGATACAAATGGCACTTCGCCAAGAAATGCTTAAAAAGGGTATAAATGCGTGGTTGTATATTGTAGCTCACATGTAAGCCTGCAATGCCTAGGAAACTTGTTTAAAAGAGCTTGAACGACTAATACACTCCCAACTGCCATGAGTAGTTTAATTTTGTAAAAGTTATCACCAAGAAAAGACAAATGGAAGAATTGTCAAGATCTTCTATACTATTTTGATAAACTTTCACTTGATTGCAAAACCTTTCCTAAAATCACCAAAAAAAAGCCTGGGAGGAGGAGGGGCAGGGGGTTAAAACAAAGAAGCAACCAAATAAAGTTTTCGGATTTGATATTGCCTCTGGACTTCCAACGGATTGATGTTCATGTGGACCGGTTAGAGGGCCAAAATCGTAGGTATAAATAAAGTTTCCTTCTTTCTTCAAATGAATGCGTCATATTTTATAGTTTATTTTTTTCTCTAATCTACGAGAAATCAAAAGAATTAGTACGTGGTTTTCATCAATGAAGGAAATTCTATTCAGAGGATGAATCGACATTCCTAAAATAAATCGTGACATGATAGAACTTTCGATTTCTGAAATCGGACTTAAATTGGCGGTTAATTTCCATTTGGCATGTTTTTAGCGTGACCTCAGTACTTACAGCTTCTGGAGCTGCAAGATTTTGAACCCCTTGATTGTATATTCGGAATTGAACAATATCAATGTACAATAAAAAAATCTGTATTTAGAATTTATAAATATTAAAATAGTTTCATATAAGAGTATCTTAACTTATTGTGGCTCGAAGAAAATCGACCACAAGTCATTTACACTAAAATTCTCTGAAAACTACCTGATGGTTTAGGTCACGCTAAAAACGTGCCGAATGGAAATTAACTGCCAATTCAAGTTTGATTTTAGAAATTGAAAGTTTTATCATGTCACGATTTATTTTAGGAAAGTCGACTCATCCTCCGAAATTTTTTTAAAAAAACTGTCTCAAAGCTTAAGATTTCACCTTTGCAACACCCATGCACATTTACACATGCAATTGACATAACTACTAACGACGAAATCATGCAAATCTTACATCAATAGAAATCATATGAGTGTCTTTCATATTTTATGGAGGCCCTCAGGCCAAACAAACTCAATTTCATGCTTAAATTTGCCTAAACATGCTTCAAATTAATGGAGTGTAAAAAACTAGGGGCCTAAGTCCGCCGATGCCATCGAAAATTGGGATTTCGGCCGCCGTCACACCGTCATCGTGGTGTTCCAGTCTTCGCTCTGCACAAGTGAGTTTTGCTCGCTAATCCTTATTACACTTGGAAGCCTACATCCAAGATAAGAAACCCTCAATTCCTCATATCACCTTGGGGGAATTTCATTATCTTTAAATAAGATAGAATACATCAGAGATGTATTCTATCTTATTTAAAGATAATGAAATTCCCCCAAGGTGATATGAGGAATTGAGGGTTTTGAGTCCAATTTTTTATGAAGAAAAAACCCATATAATTTCTATAAGTTCCCTTCGTCATGTAGCTTGATTTGAAAGTCAAAAATCTCTTCAATTCGGCCAATCCGAATTTCCGCTAATTTTCCGCAATGTCCGAATCAATTTTCCGTAAAAATCTCAGAATCTCTGAAAAATTTTCGGAGGATGAGTTGACGTTCCTAAAATAAATCGTGACATGATTGAACTTTCGATTTCTGAAATTAGACTTGAATTGGCGGTTAATTTCCATTCGGCACGTTTTTAGCATGACCTAAACCACCGGGTAGTTTTCAGAGAATTTTAGTGCAAATGACTCGTGGTCGATTTTATTCGAGCCACAATGAACCCACTCAACTCATTGGCGACTCTCAATTGTCGTGAAAATCTTGAGAATTCAATTATGGACACAGGGTACCAAAATGACAGAGAAATCAAATTAGTGCCGGGCAACGGGAATTTTCCAATTTGGTTGAGTCACCCACGATTCGCCAAACATCTCAATCGAACAGACCTATCTTTGATCTCAAATCGATTTTTAACTGTGCCGTAATAGCCTCTAAAGTTAAGCATGGTCTTGGTCGAATTCTCAAGTCTATTTACTTTAAAATCCTTAATAACTTCCCTAGATAGTCTAGTTATCAACCTTGGCACCCTCCTTGGTGTCATATGCAATTATGCTATCCCCATCCCGGTGTGCAAACGCAGGCGGCTTTTCATGCTCCACTTGGGAACACTCTTAATGGTCTTACTTGCTATCAGGGTTTGTGTCGTGCCGAAATCCCTCTGGTGGCTAGCCATGCAAGGCCGCATGAACGGCGTGAAGCGGGTCCTACCCCAGACCTCTTTAGTGCAAATGACTCGTGGTCGATTTTCTTCGAGCCACAATGAACCCTCTCGACTCATTGGCGACTCTCAATTGTCGTGAAAATCTTGAGAATTCAATTATGGACACAGGGTACCAAAATGACAAGAGAAATCAAACTAGTGCCGGGCGACGGGAATTTTCCAATTTGGTTGTACCATTTTAGAATTTATAAATATTAAAATAGTTTCATATAAGAGTATCTTAACGTATGATTTTTATGTTATAACAATAGCCTCATCTAGAATTGCATTGGGTTGTTGATCTTGATATTTTAATTTCCTAATTTACACATTAATCAAAATGTTATCAAGAAAAAATGAAGCACAAAAGCTTGAAAATTTAACATCTAAAAATTATAAACAATATTTAAATTAATATAAGTACAATTATTTATATATAATTCAATAATGTTTTTAAATATCTTTATGAAAGCATTTATTCTTAGCATAAATATTAGCTCAATATTATTGACACATGATTTTTAATCAACTCATTAAAAAACATAGAAAATTGGGATTTGGGATTCTAAGTGCGATAGAGTTCATTTCCAAACACAAAAAGTGCCATTTTTCATTTTTTTTCTTTTACATTATTTTTTAAAGCTATTTCCAGCTCGATTTTTAGAAAAAAACTAAAATATCAAATGGTTGACTTTGCGTTGACTCTTTGATCAACCCTTTAATCTAAGGTCAACCCCGAGTGAAAAACTAACTTTTCACCCAAAAAGATGTCATTTAGCCTTAATTTCATTTTTTTTTTCAAGTGAATTCTTCAAAAATTCAAAATTTGGCTCAAAAATTAACTTTTTAGAAAAAGTAAACTAAATGGTTGACTTTTGGTCTAATTTTTGACCAAAAAGTTAGAAAAATAAAAATGCAACAAAACATTTCTTTTAGTGTTAATTTGATTTGTGTGTTGAAAATTTTGCAAAATTCGGTTAAGTTTCCTTCTTTCTTCAAATGAATGCGTCATATTTTATAGTTTATTTTTTTCTCTAAAGAAAGCCTTTTTCCTAGAAGAATGTCACTTTCTATAATTGCTTTTGCTGAGAGTGGCATTTCATTTGCTAAGGTGAGATTTGCGCTGAGATTTGTTGGGCCCGTTTTAGGCCCGTTCCAAGTTTTCGCCGACACCGCCGAAAATTAAGATTTCGGCCGCCGTCACGTCGTCATCGCGGTGAACCGGTTTCCACAATTAACCAGTGAGTTTATACCTGATTGAATAACAAGGTCCAACTTTCATTGTATGTTGTGGGCATATCATTTATGACCTACATTCATGCTCAGTTCTATTGTTTTTCACCCTTAAACAAACAGGAACTCACATGGAACAAAACAAGACAGCCAATTTGTCTTCAAGCCAATAAGCTGTTCGCTTTAAATAGGACAAAACAAAATCTTCTGAAGTCTTTAAGTGGCTCTGTCTCTTTCTTTCTGCTCATTCTTTAGGTTGACCCATTAATGTTCTTTTTATGCTTTATGATGTGCTTTGTTTGTTTGCCTTTTGGGTGAGAGTAGGGGATCTTGGATTCTCAGTACTTACAGCTTCTGGAGCTGCAAGATGAGAGCAACCCAAATTTAGTAGTGGAAGTGGCGTCTCTTTTCTTCACTGATGCTGAGCAGTTGCTCAACAATCTGTCCAGAGAACTGTAAACGCACCAGCCATCTTACTTTTCTCCTTGTTTGATCCGTTCATTGATGCTGCTCTCCATTATTTCTTCAGCATTCCTGGGTTTTTTCAGTTTGCATCATTCGGTGCAAACTTCCCTAATCACTCTCTATCCCGCCCAATATAGAACTCGGCAAAATGTGGACTTCCAACGGGTTGATGTTCATGTGGACCGGTTAGAGGGCCAAAGTCGTAGGTATAAATAAAGTTTCCTTCTTTCTTCAAATGAATGCGTCATATTTTATAGTTTATTTTTTTCTCTAAAGAAAGCCTTTTCCTGGAAGAATGTCACTTTCTATAATTGCTTTTGCCGAGAGTGGCATTTCATTTGCAAAGGTGAAATCTTAAGCTTTGAGACAGTTTTTGATGAGAAAGTCGATGACTTTGATTGACAGCATTGTAGCACCGAGACTTAAGAATGCCTGCATAGCCTTCCGCCACTTCCGCAACACATGTCAGGAGACAAACATTCCTGTGCGAGTTTTTCCCCAAATCTTTTGTTTATGAATGCGAAGTTATCTCCCTATCATGGGACCTCAAGATAATGAGGCAAGAGAGTAATTTTTTGTTGCAGGTACCTGAGATGTCTGGAACACATGAGACAAGAATTCCTCCTTGTGAAAAGCAAGCTCTAGAAACTCTTTTCAACGTGGGTACAGAGACATTCGTTTTAATGCACGATCGTGGGCGATCGTGCACGAACGGTCAGCAACCGCTGACCGTTCTTGCACAATTTCGTGCATGATGGTCAGCGGTTGCTGACCATCTTGCTTGGTGCATTGGATGATGACTATTTTAGACTAGGTTTTTAGTTGAGTATCACTTCACAAGCAATGTCTGACTAGATATGTAATTTGAGAGATGTAGTGTCACACATAGTCCTAGCTAGTACTCAAATGGCACGATATACATTAGAACTTTCAAAGCAAAAACGGGTTGTGCAATGAACATATGCACATCTCTACTCTTTAGTGGAAAAATTTGATGGCGTTATCACTTATCAATTTCGACCATTTTCTATTTATTGCCTCTTTCGAGTAGAATGATTTATTTTGGACATCACTCACTTTATGTGCCCCTTCCTCCTCAACAAACACTCAGCTACTTTTATTTCCCCTATTTGACTCATGTAAGCGCTCTTGTTTTATCTAATCTACGAGAAATCAAAAGAATTAGTACGTGGTTTTCATCAATGAAGGAAATTCTATTCAGCCTCTAAGAAAAAAGTTCTAATCAACTTAATTGAAAGTCTAATAGTAATTTAAACTATTTCCGTGATATCGACTATCTCCCTTTCTAAACCCCACAAATAAGCCCACCCTTTTCCCTCTAAATTCTATTCTCTATACCGGTACATTTCCATTTTCTGCAAGTCCCTCGTTTACAATTTTTAGTATCCTCCTTTATAAGAATTTTCTAATCCTTGAAGATTTAGTGATTTCATAGGACATGGATTTTCTTCATACATGATATAGTAAATAATCATTATGCTTTTCTCTATATTGCGTTTGTATCAATAGCCATATCATTGTAGGGAAGTTGTGTGATTCTTACCTCCGTTATCGGCGAGTTCTTGTAATCAACCAACCTCCTCTGTAATTGCATCTGACCTACATTCATGCTCAGTTCTATTGTTTTTCACCCTTAAACAAACAGGAACTCAAATGTTATACTCAACTAAAAACCTAGTCTAAAATAGTCATCATCCAATGTACGAACGGTCGGCAATCGTTGACCGTTCATGCACGATCTCCTGACATGCGTTGCGGAAGTGGCGGAAGGCTATGCAGGCATTCTTAAGTCTTGGTGCTACAATGCTGTAAATCAAAGTCATCAACTTTCTCATCAAAAACTGTCTCAAAGCTTAAGATTTCACCTTTGCAAATGAAATGCCACTCTCAACAAAAGCAATTATAGAAAGTGACATTCTTCCAGGAAAAAGGCTTTCTTTAGAGAAAAAAAATAAACTATAAAATATGACGCATTCATTTGAAGAAAGAAGGAAACTTTATTTATACCTACGACTTTGGCCCTCGAACCGGTCCACATGAACATCAACCCGTTGGAAGTCCACATTTTGCTGAGTTCTATATTGGGCAGGAGAGAGAGTGATTAGTGAAGTTTTCACCGAATGATGCAAACTGAAAAAATCCAGGAATGCTGAAGAAATAATGGAGAGCAGCATCAATGAACGGATCAAACAAGGAGAAAAGTAAGATGGCTGGTGCGTTTACAGTTCTCTGGACTGATCGTTGAGCAGCTGCTCAGCATCAGTGAAGAAAAGAGATGCCACTTCCACTACTAAATTTGGGTTGCTCTCATCTTGCAGCTCCAGAAGCTGTAAGTACTGAGAATCCAAGATCCCCTACGCTCACCCAAAAGGCAAACAAACAAAGCACATCATAAAGCATAAAAAGAACATTGATGGGTCAACCTAAAGAATGAGCAGAAAGAAAGAGACAGAGCCACTTAAAGACTTCACAAGATTTTGTGTGATTCTTACCTCCGTTATCGGCGAGTTCTTGTAATCAACCAACCTCCTCTGTAATTGCATCTGACCTACATTCATGCTCAGTTCTATTGTTTTTCACCCTTAAACAAACAGGAACTCACATGGAACAAAACAAGACAGCCAATTTGTCTTCAAGCCAATAAGCTGTTCGCTTTAAATAGGACAAAATCATGCTACTAGTACCTCAACATTGCCTCAACGTGCAATTCTAATTCGACTTTTAATTAGTTTATTATGGTCATTGCCCTAGTCGTACATGTTCAATATAGTATCTATACTTTTAATTCGTTTAGTCCAGCTCATCAACTTTTCATAATAAAATCAAATCAATCATTGCTACTATTCTTAGGTTTTCCTAGTTACACTATTGCCTAGATTTTAGAATAATTTTTCATTTCAATTTGTTTCCTGAATCAAAAAAAACAAAAAGCTATCTTTTCCTTTACCGTTGTACCATTTTAGAATTTGTAAATATTAAAATAGTTTCATATAAGAGTATCTTAACTTATGATTTTTATGTTATAACAATAGCCTCATCTAGAATTACATTGGGTTGTTGATCTTAATTTCCTAATTTACACATTAATCAAAATGTTATCAAGAAAAAATGAAGCACAAAAGCTTGAAAATTTAACATCTAAAAATTATAAACAATATTTAAATTAATATAAGTACAATTATTTATATATAATTCAATAATGTTTTTAAATATCTTTATGAAAGCATTTATTCTTAGCATAAATATTAGCTCGATATTATTGACACATGATTTTTAATCAACTCATTAAAAAACATAGAAAATTGGGTTTGGGATTCTGAGTGCGACAGAGTTCATTTCCAAACAAAAAAAGTGCCATTTTTCATTTTTTTTCTTTTACATTATTTTTTTAAGCTATTTCCAGCTCAATTTTTAGAAAAAAAACTAAAATATCAAATGGTTGACTTTCGCGTTGACTCTTTGATCAACCCTTTAATCTAAGGTCAACCCCAAGTGAAAAACTAACTTTTCACCCAAAAAGATGTCATTTAGCCTTAATTTCATTTTTTTTTTTCAAGTGAATTCTGGACTAGGTTTTTAGTTGAGTATCACTTCACAAGCAATGTTTGACTAGATATGTAATTTGGGAGATGTAGTGTCACACATAGTGCTAGCTAGTACTCAAATGGCACGATATACATTAGAACTACCTACGACTTTGGCCCTCTAGCCGGTCCACATGAACATCAACCCGTTGGAAGTCCACATTTTGCTGAGTTCTATATTGGGCGGGAGAGAGAGTGATTAGGGAAGTTTTCACCGAATGATGCAAACTAAAAAAACCCAGGAATGCTGAAGAAATAATGGAGAGCAACATCAATGAACGGATCAAACAAGGAAAAAAAGTAAGATGGCTGGTGCGTTTACAGTTCTCTAGACAGATCGTTGAGCAGCTGCTCTCCATTATTTCTTCAGCATTCCTGGGTAAGTGGCGGAAGGCTATGCAGGCATTCTTAAGTCTCGGTGCTACAATGCTGTCAATCAAAGTCATCAACTTTCTCATCAAAAACTGTCTCAAAGCTTAAGATTTCACCTTTGCAAATGAAATGCCACTCTCAACAAAAGCAATTATAGAAAGTGACATTCTTCCAGGAAAAAGGCTTTCTTTAGAGAAAAAAAATAAACTATAAAATATGACGCATTCATTTGAAGAAAGAAGGAAATTTTATTTATACCTACGACTTTGGCCCTCTAACCGGTCCACATGAACATCAACCCGTTGAAAGTCCACATTTTGCTGAGTTCTATATTGGGCAGGAGAGAGAGTGATTAGGGAAGTTTGCACCGAAAGATGCAAACTGAAAAAACCCAGGAATGCCGAAGAAATAATGGAGAGCAGCATCAATGAACGGATCAAACAAGGAGAAAAGTAAGATGGCTGGTGCGTTTACAGTTCTTTGGACAGATCGTTGAGCAGCTGCTCAGCATCAGTGAAGAAAAGAGACGTCACTTCCACTACTAAATTTGGGCTAACCTAGCCCATAACTCAAAAGAGCCCACAGCCCACAATTTAAAGAAAATAACCACCTAGGTGTTATTTTGAGGGTTACTTCTTAAAAAGAGAAAAGTACATGTTTTTTTCTCTTAGTGTGTATGAGTATAGGATTGTGTATCCTAAAGGAAAAAATGAAGAATCAAAAGGCTCTCTTCTTGTGTAGAAAATTATTTCCACTCGATCTCTCTCATGACGATGCAATAAGTGCATTTAATTCGTGGAAAATAAGATACGTTCCATTGCATGATGTACTTTTCAATTAGTGATACAAAGTATTTATGGCCCTTTTTTGTATGTAATTTGATGTTACTCAATAGTTCGAGTTTAGAATTTTGAAATTAGTTTTCCTTCAAAAACAAACAACCCATCGTCCCACTTCTTGAAGAATAGAGTGTGGCCTTTAACTTGGCAGTAGATGTCGCTCGTCTCCTCATTTGAGGGTCTAAGATGATGCTGGAATATGAGATCTCGAAATATAGTCCTTGTAGTCATACAAAACCCATAGATTAATCTCCATAGTTCATCATTCACCCCCACCACTGAAATAAAACATGCAAAACAAGGAATAGAAAGTAAGGGAAAGACCTCAATAGCAATTTTAACCATGGGGAGCTTCAGGCGAAAAAGCCAACTTCTCCGAAAAATTAATGGCAATTATATCTGCCTACTTAGATACTAGGAACAGACTATTACAAAACTTTATATTGAAACATAGGATTCATACGAATCAACAACTCCCTCAAAAGCTCATTACTACTTTTTCGAACCAAACGACCTTTTTCAACCAAAAAAACAAAAGAACTAAACAAACTTTTTTGATTAAAAAAAAAGGAAAAAAGTCTGGAGCACCATTAAACAGAACCACCTCATCCACTACCACTGCCACCAGATTGTTTTATCCTTACCATTCCTACTCGACAGGGGACCAATATCCCTGCCATTCCTACTCAACAAGGGACCAATACTAGGGTAGCCGCCATTTGGGGGGTCAATTGGGACTCACATTTCCTCCAAACAAGGGATTAACGTGGGGATAGCATTCATCGACCTAGTTTTGCGGCCGTCTCCATATATGCGACTTCTACCATTGAAGGACTAGAAGTCAAAGTTTTAGAGGTAACAATGTGGAATTCCATGAGTGTTATGTTTAATCAGTAACTCATTTTAGTACTTATCCAGAATCTAATAATCACAGTAAAAATTTTACTAGATAAATCTTCCTATGTCTAGAATTGTTCTTTAGTATTCATCTTCTCTTGAGGACTCAATTCTAGAAATCCCATGCGCATTTTATTCTTTATAGCAAAGGTCAAGAATCTCATTAGAATTGTTATTATATTAAAGGAGAAAACTGCTAATATAAATAGTGAGACAAATAGGTTTCAAGTTAATTAAAACCTAAATTTGCAACTTAGATTTCTACATGTCTAAATGGACAATGACTGATCCTTTAAAATGCTTTCGGCTTCTGAAATCCTACTCACTTGATACCTCAAAAACATTCCTAGCAGAGGCATATACATAGTTAAAACACATTACATCTTTTTGGATCCGAACAGCTATTTTTTACTAAGTAATATATTGTTGAAAAATTTAGGAGACTGTCATTTAGAATGGATGTGTAGTTCAAGCACTATTACATATTAGTGTCAGTAGTAGTCATCTTGATATAATTCTTGTAAAATATAATTTTGAGCTCATATTCTTGAAATTTGTCATCCTAAATTGGTATATCTTAAGATGTATATTTAGAAATCAACATAAGTTGTCCTCAAGTTTGTCCTTTCCATCGTATGTGAGAAGGACATGTATATTTGAAAGATGTTTGTATTCATGTGGTTTGGCAATTGAATTGGCAAGAAGAGAGGAGAAAATTGTTGATATAAATAGAGCCCGATTCATCATCTAACTTTAGATCTAGATTTTCATATCCATAATGATTTTATTAAATTCATTGAGATATTCTAGGATAGTACCTTTTTTGCATCTTTAGCATGTAAAGATGTTGTTTCACGAATAATCTTGTCATAAGATATTTCTTCATATAGAAGCTCTCAAGCTTATTCCACAATCCTGAAACCGTTCCTTCACCGGCAACTTCGCAAAGCACCTTATTGGATAACAACAATTGAATGGTGCTATGCGCCTTTTCTTCCATCTTCTTGATATCAATCGTAGTCATATCGTCGGGATAATTTCCATCCAAAACTCTAACCGAACCTTCCTGACACAGGAACGCCTTCATCTTGATCCTCCATAGCCCAAAATTGTTTTGGCCATTGAAAAGTGCCACTTCGAACTTAATAGATGCCATCTCAAACAAAAAGACCTAAATTCCTTCGCTCTAGCACCAATTTGTTGTCGAAAAATGTCAATCAAAGATGCACCAATTAAGAACAAGTAGCAAAGAATGAAAGAATCAAAATTACACGAGAAGCAAGACTTACGTCAAAAATCCAAAACAGGAAGAACCACGAGGAGAGAGAGCAGTTTTACTATCTTCAACAAATAGCATGAGAGTACAATCCAAAAAGCTCTAAACCACTTGATGAGCCACAAAATATAAATATCCAACAAGAAGATAAGAAAAAATAAAACAGGAAATGATATAGAGGCTAGGGTTAGAGATGTGTATTAAACACATTTCTTTTATAATCTCCCTTTAGGAATCCCTAAAATAAAGGTAAATGATCTAAAATACCCTTTTCTCTTAATTTGAAAGTCAAAATCAACAAATTTCAACGTTGACATTAAATCTACAAAAGAACATTATGCCAAATACCACAAGACCTCTCTCCCTCAACACCAAAAGTAACCATATACAAGGCCACCCCTAAAACGGCGGAATTGATGATGCACATCCTTAAGCCTACGTAAGCGTACTCAATGTAAGAAACAAGGAATGAAATACCACCAACTCCACCTAAGCAAGTCAAATGGTGAAAATGACAATCAAGTCCAAGCAATGCTTGAACTTGATCAAAGGAATTGGTTTGGGCAACATATTTGTTGGATTATCCGCCATAGATACTCAAATCTCTCCTCTAACCCTACCACACACAATTATCCTCACAAAGAAGTGTTTACTAGGCACTAAGGGTGATGAGCTGTTTTATTGAGTCGGTGATACAAAAGGTAATAAAAGAGAAGCATTTGCGCTTGGATCATCGATTTTCTGCATCAGGAACAATGGACTCGAAAATAACATTAATCTTTTTACTCAATTATATGTGTTCTTACTCTAATTATGGAGATCGTGGGATTGCGCTTTCGCACCTAACAATTTTATCTAGAATGGGTGGATGGGTTGGGGTTTTGGGCAAGTGGCTTTTCATCATGGGTGGATTTGGAATGGTGGGAGAGGGTAAAATTGGGAGAACGGCCAATTCATAAATAGGACCATAGGTTAGATGCAACTTGGGGCATTAATTGTAGGTTTCTAAAACTCAATGTGCAAATTGGTATATAGTTAAAATGCGAGGATGTTGTGTAACATTTTCCCTAAGAAATCAACTTGAGATAATAAGACTTGAACATCTCACTACTTACATTTGACATCACATGTCAGATTGATCACGAAAAAGCATGTACTTGTATTATAGGAACATGACCCTCTCTAACTTATTCCGATGTCCTTCTTCAAGGCACTTTCGCCCTCATTAAGTCCTAAGTTGAACTTTTCATAATTAAGTTGGCTTTTTGTGTTGATGACTCGAATTTCTTAACACGCCACAGATAAGATATCGACTGCATTTGGTTGTGGTTATTATTTGTGTATACATTTTTAACGATGACGTTTATCAAGCAATCTAGATACATAAATAATTTCTAGGCAAAAAAATTAAAATCAGATATCTCAATTTCATATATTCATTTAAATATGCATTTTTTTTGGTGTGGAATTTAAATATGCATTTCATTTAGGAAAGAAAGTTGCATAATTTTCAAGAAGGGCATAATGGAATAGGAGCTAACACAATGAATCGTAGACCTTGCCAAGGAGAAAAAAAAAAAGATTAATGCTTCTACCTCATGGACAAAGCGGCACTGGAAATCCGAATATAGAATGAAAGAAAACTCGGTGTCAGATGTGGCTCAACAATTAGTGAACCTAACTCTAAACATCAATTACATGAACCCAGCTTTATCACTTCTTTCCAGCAAATTGTCGAACATGTGACATACAGTTTAGAATGTAGGCTCCCAATTGGGATTTAGTGCAACGCCTAAACATGGCATATTGATATCTTACTTGACATGATTTATCATGAAAAAAAATCTCGGTTTGCTTTGCTTTACTCACAAATCTACTGATTAAGCTCAGATTTCTGATTATCAACAAAAACAGGGCAAAACAGGTTATGCAAGAGAGAAAATTACCTAGCCAGAAAAGTAGAGCTTCGATTGGCGATGGTGGGGACGGTGATGTCAAAAATGGTTGACAATCAGAATATAGCTCTGGTTTTGTGTGATTGGTTCACGATTGTTTATATCCTAGACCAATTTTTTTTTTTCAATAGCCCTCAAAAATCGAGAGACATATATTAGAGATTGACCGGCTAAGAGATAGATTTGAGGAAGATACACACTCGACTGAGAAGAAGAGACATATACGTAGTCGGAGAAATTTCTTGTTTCGATGACCTCAAGCTTCCGGCCAGTGAATCTCTAATATACACTCTCGATATTTGGGGGTTATTGAAAAAAAAAATATATTTGGTCTAGGATATAAACAGTCACGAACCAATCACACAAAGCCAAAGCTATAGTCTGATTGTCAACCATTTCTGACATTGCCATCCCCACCGTCGCCAATCGAAGCTCTACTTTCCTGGCCAGGTAATTTTCTCTCCTTCATACCCTGTTTTGCCCTGTTTTTGTTGATAATCCGAATTCCGAGCTTAATTGGTAGACCTGTGAGTAAACAAAGCAAACCAAGATTATCTTTAATGATAAATCATGTCAAGTAAGATATCAATACGCCATGTTTAGGCTGAAAGTTGCACTAAATCCCAATCGGAAGCCTACATTCTAAACTGTACGTCACATGTTCGACTATTTGCTGGAAAGAAGTGATAAAGCCGTGTTCATCTAATCGATGTTTAGAGTTAGGTTCACTTATTGTTGAGCCACGTCTGACACCGAGTTTTTCATTTTATGTTCGGATTTCCAGCGCCGTTTTGTCCATGAGGCAGAAGCATTAATCTTTTTCTCTTTTCTTTTTCCCTGCGTGGTCTACAGATGAGGATTCATTATGTCAGCTCCTCATTCCCCTCTTTTTGTTATGTATGTGCGTAATTTACATTTGCGCTGGCTATTGATTGAGAAATGTCGTTTGATGACAAGTGGCGGTCAGCAATGATTCTCGATGGCCGGAATCAATGATCGGAACAATTGCCCGGTGGTCCATAGTGATTGGTGGCCAAAGAAATGTTGACGGCTGGAAGTTGTGTCTGGTAGCAATGGAGAGGGAATAAAACCAGCAAATTGAGACTCTTAAGGATTGCAATATTTTGATTTAAGATTGCAAGTTGTTATTGAAGACCATCTCATCAAGACATTTAGACTTCTAATATAGACTCTGGAAGTAGCAAATAGTAGCATAAATGCACATCTTGTTTGCCTTTTCTCACATGATATGCTTAATCCCATGTCGTATCATATATCGACAGTACAAATGTATTCATGGGCAGAGCATTCCTTGTGAATTTATAAAGCCATACAGTCAAGAAAACCAACAAATTGCGACTCTCAAGGACTCGGACACATTGTGGCAGGTTACCATTAGGACCATCAACGCTACGATGTAGCGAACTTTTGTGTTGGTTGGTTCGAGTTTGTTGACGAAACTTGTCTTGAGTGAAGGGGTTGTCTGCATGTTTGAGCTCAATGATAGGGATGATGTTTAGGCTGAACTAGGATGAAACATTGGAAGTCACTTTAGGCCATATACTAGTTGAAAGCAATTTGTGCCACCATTCTATTGTGATGAAACCGGATAAAAATGCATATGTATTTGTAATTGTGCCTTTTTCTGAGCTAGTTACGATCTTAGCATTTCTAGGCCTGGCCACTTCCATACAATGGATGTTTGTGATTAAAAAGTCTTGCACACATTTTCTACTTTGGGTATCTCTCTTGAGCTTGTTACGCTTTTATCATTGCCTTTTTGGAAATGATCTCTAGTTCAGCACTTGCCTTGGTTCCAGGTTATTGAACCTGACTTTGTATCACAAAAGAATGTCAAAAGTGACGTGTTTGAGTCCTAGAAGGGATGTGGACATTTATGCACCATTCCATCACTCATGGTCACCCGATAGTTTTTAAATATGGGACAGACTCTATACTCATGTAATTATATTTGATAAAAGTGCTTATATAGATACATTATCCCTCAAGCAGTGATGAAATTTAAAACCCAGAGAGTGAATTCCATCTACATCTTGCCCTATAGTCCACTGTTTTCCCAAATTGTTTTGGTTATTCATTGGATCACATGAGATGTTATTTTCCTTTTAAGTGTTAATGGCTGAATGTGTAAATTTATGTTTTTAAAATTTCCTTTTTTTTAATTCATGGATTCATAAGATTACCAATTCTAAAATAAAAGGTTGTATTTTTCTCTTATACTAATTAGGTGTAAAGAAAATCACTATTATTCATAGACTAAGAGGATGTGGTGGAAAGGATCGGTGTTAGCAACTCCTGAAGTGTTACCATTAGAGTTCAAAAAGAGTGTGCAATATCGTAGAGTCTATGAGCACTGTGCTGTGACATTTTGACTACAAATTGCAGGTTGGGGTTGAACGCTTCTTTTTGCCAGTGAAGACTGTTGAATGAAACTCCTGAAACCAGTAAATACAAGCATATATTTACATTTTGTTTGCCTTTTTTTTATTGTTTGTTTGTATTTATTCTTTTCCTCATCATATATTGGTTAGCAAATATCTACATTGGCAAGAGTTCCTTGTGAATTCATAAAGAGATACATTCTGAAGAACCAGCAAATTGTGACTTAGGTATCTAGACAATTCATGGCTGGTGCAGCTCTTGACATTTGTTATCCAGCAAACCTCTTTGGTTGTTGGCCCACGTTTATGAGAGAAGCTTGTCTGAACGAAGGTTTTGCCGCGTGTTTGAGCTCATTAGCTCTCTGATAAGGACAATTTTATGGTCAAAGTTATCATCTAGATACTGCTAGTAAGAACCTCACTTAGGTCGATTGATATGAGCACCGGAAGCGTCATTTGAGGTCATATATTACTAAAGCAATTCATGCCTCCTTTAATCAATGCAGATGAATCAAATGAAGGTGCACTCACTTTTGGATTTGCTTCTCCTTTTTAACCTAGTTACAATCTTATCAGAATTCTTCTTTTCTCTTGTGCAGGTTAGGAAAAATAGTTTAAATGTCCAAGAGCCCTCTTGAGCAGCTTTTTAATGGTTCCACGTGCCCAAGGCCTCTCACTGCCCTTGACAAGCTAGAGAATTCAAATAAGAGGTATCCCCTTTTTCAAACAGTGACTAACTTGGTACTTTCTCTGGCTGCCTAGGCTGGGGAAGAAGAGGCGACACAAAATGTCCAACTTAAGTAGTACAACAGGCCTAGGCTTGGGATTCCTGAGCTCGTTGCAACAGCACAGCAACATCAGTTAGATATTGCTCCCCTGGAACAACTGGCTCACGAGAGCTATTGCAAGCAGGTTCAAACTTGTGATCGGAAATGAAGGGAAGGTGATTGGACTCTAGGCCTTAAAAATTAGTCCAACAACCTCAATGGTATGAAAAGAAGAAAAGAAGATTTCCTTTTAGCCAGGGAAAAGAATATTACTTGCTTGATTTGTATATGTATCCATCTAGGACCCTTAGTGCAGCTTTTCATGTTTGTTCGATGCATATTGCAGTGTAAGATTGGTGACTCAGATATTCACCAGCTTCATGCATGTCTCTATATTGATTACATGTGCTTATTAGTCTAAGAGCACAGGATTGTGGCATTTTGTTTTCAGATTGCAAGTTGTGATTAAAGACTTCCTCATTAAGCCATTTATACTGCTAATATAGACTATGGGAACTAGCAAATACTAGCATAAATGTACATTTTGTTTGCCTTCTCTTTAGTTTATGCTTACATTCCTATGTCTTATCACATATCGGCAGTTCAAATGTCTTCATGGACAGAGCGTTCCTTGTGAATTCATAAAAACTTACAGTCAAGAAAACCAGCAAGATTCTGAAGACCTCATGGACCTTGAAGATTCAGAGGGTTCTCGCCAGAAACTAAGGGCTAAATTTGCATTTACCTTCTTATCAGCCTTCCAAGATGTTGAATTCCTTTTCAATTTGTGAGTTTCGTAGTACTTAAATAGCACGCTCACTGATGCGACTTTTCAATTAAGTATGCTTGGAACCAAAAAGGACTAAGCTTCGAACATCAAAGAGTAATAGAAATTCTGAATTGCTCCCCAAGATAATTTGGAGGTGTGACTTATCCTTTTATACGTTATGGACGTGCAGATGACATGATTCTCCTAGTCACTTTTCAAATTCTTAAAGACTTCGATAGATAAGCTTTTGGTACGTTGGTTGATGGCATTGACATGGGTGGCTTGATATGAAGAGCGTGTAAAATTCGGTTTCCACGTTTACACATTGATTCGCAAATCATTTTGTAGTGACAAGAAAAAATTCACGTGTGCCCATGAGAATCCCCTTCTCCTTACTGCATGTGAGACCAAGCAGCCTAGATGTAAAGTGAGCCCTTCTGGGCCGGTTTTCGTTATTGTACTCATCAGAGGCCTCTCACTGCCCTTGAAAAAGCTAGAGAATTTGAATTGGAGTGTCCATTTTTCAAAATGGTGATTTGGCAATATCTTGTTATGAAAGGAAAAAAAGATGTCTTGCCTTTTCGGATGCTATAAGAAAATTAAATTCATATGTGATATTTTGCTAGGGTGGTTCCCAAATTTATCCTATGTAACATTTCCTTAAGAGACCAAAAAGATAAAATGCTAAAATTCCCTTTCTAATTTAGTTATCTTCCCACATTCCACATTTTTAGCTTGCGGTTACTTTTCTTTTGTATGCTTTATTTTTCTGGTTCCTCCTAAGGTCTGTGTGTAGAAAGGGCTCTGAATTTGATTTTGCTCATCACTGTGGTTGTGGGTGTAAATTTTCTTTTAGAGAAATTGTACCCTTTGATGCAAAATTATGCACTAACTTGCAAACAAAATCAATGCGATAATCTATCTCTATGTAATTATATAGTAGTCCCTTTCTTTAGGGCTGCCTCTAAAATTCACATGGTACACTAGATTGCTAGAAATGACTTTTGCTTATCTCAAGAATTGGATTTTATAAGGTCTCCCTAAAAAATGTGGTCATCTGGGCTCCATCTAAGCTAATATTATGCATTGTTGACTAGATCGCTTATTGGGGTAATTAAAGAATCATTCTTAATCCTATTATAAGTCATATGAGTTAGAAGTCATTTAATTGAATCAATGTAGCTCTAAACCTTTGAAGGAGACACAATCAAGTCATCACCATCAAGTCTCACTTGATTTATTGAATGCGACAATTCAATTATCGCCTCATGTAAATAGGAGATGTGAAGTGGCCTATTTTTCAAAAAATGATGCCATTTTTCTTTGATTTCTTTTTTTCACATAATTACATTGTGGACTTGAGCTAGTAATGCAAACGGGTTGAACACAAACCCACAAAGAGTTGGGTTTTGATATTTTAAAATTATCTCTGCCTATCTAAATAATTTTAGGTGACTCCTGTGTAACCTGGCATACCAAAACTAAGTTGAAAAATGAGGTTAGGAGACATACTGCCTCCTCTGGACAGATCTACGTTTGCACGTGGGTGTGGCCTGTCCTTGTCCGTTTGTTCCCTTGCATTAATTGCATTTTCTTATATTGATGATGACAGACCATATAAAGTACTTACTGCATGGGCAATGACTTAAGTCAGAATCATCCAGGTGGTTACCATCTGTTTTGATTTTTTAACCCACTTGATGAAATGTAAATTTTAAGATGCAAAGAAATCAAGCAAAGGGCCTATTAATCAATGCCTGTGAGTAAGCGGTGGAGGATCGGACATTATCGGTAATGATCGGTCAACTAACGGAATAATAAAATCCGGAAAATCATCCGTTTTTGTTGCTCGGTTGTTTACAAGTCTACCATTCTAATCCGGTCTTTTCGCTCTTTCTTCCCCTCCGCACAACCATTCTTCCTCCTCTTTCCTTCTTCAGTATCTGCTTCTCTTTTTCATCGTTCTCTCTCTCTCTCTCTCTGTTTTCTTGCTCTTTGTTTCTCGGGAGGAAGTCAAAGAAAATGTCGATCAATTCTGTTGTTTCTACTGCACGGGATGTCCAAAATCTTCAGGAGGAAGTCAGGAAACTGGCGTTCGAGGCTCATAGGATCCACAATGCCGCGGAAAAGGCCAAAAACAGTCTTGAAAATGTCTACAGTGAGGTATCGGAGTGGCAAGCAAATGCAGAAAAGGCCTTGCAGGAGGCGCAAGAGCTGTTGGCCGACTTCGAAGAGACGAGCAAGACTTGCTGCTATGGGACTCTTCCTGACCCCAATTGTCGCTATCGGCTCAGCAGGAAAGCCAATGACAAGATTAAGGACATTCTGTTGGAACTGTGTTGGAACGCCAAGCGGCTCTAGATTCAAGGGTTACCGCTATAGCCGAACACAAGGGAAAGATCATTTATACCAATACTGACAAGATCATTTTATTGGGCAATGGAGATACTTTAAGCATTCCATAGATCAAATTATTTCGTGTAAGATTATAAACTGACTTATTGTACTCCTAAATATGAAACCAAAGATACTGATATCTTGGCAGCATTCTGAGTAACTCCTCAACCTGGAGTTCCTCCTGAGGAAGCAGGACTGCGGTAGCTGCTAAATCTTCTACTGGTACATGGGTTCAAATCAATACGTTCTAAGAAGAAATATTGAAATATCAATCTCATCGATCTCATAAGTATCATACCAAATCCCATCCATCGAATCACTTTTTCGAAAAAGACAAGACATCTAAGTCATACAAGTAAAGAGATCTATTCATTGATAAGGCAGTGAATTAAAGGACATCATCTTCGGTGATCCTGCTCCAAGGAATGTCGCTGCTGCTTCGACTCCGGCCGGGAGAGAAAGAAGAGATGTCGCCAGGTTGACCACTGCGATGGCCTCCACTTCTTCTGCCTCATGGTCATATAAGCTTAGGAATGATGGCGTCTTTGAATCCAGAGATTCAATCGTATGGGAGATCTTGGATGCTCTTGCCGATGGTAGCAATAGTGTGGTCGGGGTTCACAGGATGGGTGGGGTTGGCAAGTCCACCCTTTTGGTGGATGCCGAAAGGAGAATAAGGGAAAGAGAAGTTGTTTGATCTGATCGGTAAGGCCGACGTTTCTGAAAATCCAGACATCAAAAGGATTCGAGGAGAGATTGCGTGCGCGTTGGGCCTTAGTGATGTAGAAAAAAAGGAGTATGTTAGTGTGTGAGCGAAGCTTCTGCCCAAGAGGTTGGAAGATGAGGAGAGTAAGAAAAGAAGGCCCTCATAATACTCGACAACCTGTGGAAGGGGCTCGACTTGAAATCAGTCGGCATTTCTTGTGGACATGACAACGAAGTCATAGGATGCAAGCTGCTTTTGACGTCCAGAGATCAAGATTCCTTGCGAAGTGAAATGGGCTGCTACAAGGACTTCCCCCTCGATGGCCTACAGGAGGAAGAGGCAGAAAGATTGTCCGAGAGGTTGGTCGAAGACAAAGTTCATAACGACCAGAAACCCTTCGTGGATGAAGCACTCCACAAATGTTCAGGTTTGCCTTTTCTAATTGTCACATTGGCAAGACTTTTTAAAGATGATGGTTTATTTGAATGGAAGGATGCTTTGAAACAATTCGAGATGTCTAAAAATAATGGAATCAGTGAGGTGATGAATATAATGTTGCAATTGAGCTATGATCATTTAATAGAAGAGGAGGGAAAGTCATTATTACAACTCTGTGTTGTTTACGGCGCCTCTGGGCCCTCTCTTGAAAACTTGGTGAAGTATGGTGTGGGTTTGGGTTTATTTGGAGAAGATAGTAGCATGGAAGAAGCTAGATATAGGCTGAGCTCCCTAATCCGTACACTTCAAGCCTCCTCCCTTTTGTTAGAGAATGGAAAAGATGATGGTTTCAAGATACATGACTTGGTTCGTGAGTTTGTTGCCACGGTCGCATCAAGAGATAACCCTTTTCTCATGTTGAAAGATAAAAATAAGTCGGTAATAGAGTTGCTGAAGGACAAGCTCAAAAGGTGTAGGGCGATATGGTTTCCTTATGTTGGCATGAAGGAGTTTCGCAAAGAATTAGATTGCCCTGAATTGCGCATCTTTTGCTTTTCACCAACAATGAATCTTTTAAGGTCCCAGATTCATATTTCAACTCTATGCAAAAACTCATGATCTTAAATCTTACTAGAATACATCTCACTCATTTGTTTTCATCGTTTCAGTTCTTGAAGAGCTTATACACTCTCTAGTTGCTTTTTAGAGGATGTAGCCATTCTTGGTGAGCTAAAAGAGCTGCAAATTCTCAGCTTTGTGAAGTCCAAAGTTCAACAATTGCCAAAAGAAATAGGGCAATTGGTAGAGCTGAGATTGTTGGACTTGAGCAATTGTTCACAACTTTAGATAATTGAACCAGGTGTGCTTGGAAACTTAATCAAATTGGAGGGGTTGTATATGGAGAATAGCTTTGATTAATGGAATGTTGTTGGGAAAACTCCACCAACTAATGATGTTCTTATTGAGTTGAATAGCATGAAGAATCTCTACACTCTGCATGTATCCATTCCCGACCCAAGTGTGCTTCCAGAGGATCTATACATCAAGAAATTAACCAAGTATGGAATTCGAATAGGTCTAGTGCAGTGATGGTCTAGCCGCAAAGGATTGAAGACACTGGACCTCAAGTTGAATTCAATGACCGATATTCTTCAAAAAGGATATATAAAAACTACTTGAGACAGAACTGACGATCTACTTTTGGATGGATTGAACGGGATAGAACAAAGCATTTGCAAGTTATCCCCATAAGGTTTTCCAAAATTAAAGCATCTACACATCAAGAATAGTCCCTCCGTCCGAAACATCCTTGAACAACCTTCCCTTTCGGCTTTTAAGACATTGGAGTCATTACATCTCGAGAATCTCTTTAACTTGGAAAAGATATGCCACAGATATATCTCCTCCAAGGTCTTCAAAACATTAAAAGTAGTATGAGTCGAAAGGTACCTTAAGATGGAAGTTCTATTCCCTCTTTCATTAGTGAGAGAACTTCCACGGCTAGAAGAGATTGGTGTTGTGAGTTGCAACTTAATGTGGGAGCTTGTATAAGCTTATGATTGCGGTAAAGTTGAGTTTCGTAATATCCATGTATTGGAATTGTGTTACTCGCCAAATATCAAGAACTTTTTCACTGTTGGGACAGCTCCTTCAAGTAGTATGTCAAATGACCAAGTTGGCATTCAAGTTGGGTTCTTCAATGGACAACAGGTAACTTTTCCATCAAAAGAATATATTATTTATTTATCTTTCCTTACTTTGCTAATTAGATGTAACATAAATTAGTTTGCTCATTCATTTTGTTATTTCCGATCCATTTTCATCCTAATTTTCTTATTCATTCATATCTTCTTTGTAAGTTTTTATCCAATCATGCCTTCTCTGTAAAGAGACAAAGCAATCTTCAATTTCTCTTCATCGTGTAGGAATCAGCTAATTGTATGAAATCCATGTAAACTTAGTTTGTGATAGGTTCCGAGTTATTATCACAAGGGCTTTTGTGCAAAGCTCATGCAAACGGTACAACTTTACTCCTAACAAGTAAACTAGCAAAAATTGCTGCAAGGAGGGCGCTTTAGTTGACTAGGCGAGATTGTCCTTCCATAATGATGCAATATCACTAAAGCTGATGGTGGGGCCCAAGACTCGTGATATGCTAATTTCCCCATTACTGCAGAAAAAAACATGGAGAAAACGATGTGCCCTGTTTGACTATTCATGGGAGTCGCAGACAATGGATGTAAGGATCGCAGCAAATGATTCATTCTCAGGAAAATTAATGTCAATGATCGGAAATACATGGCCATAATAAATCACCAATTACTACCATATGTGAGAAAATACAACATTATTGCAGAATTATTAATGACAACCATCGTTGTGTCACTAAATAAAAACACAGTATTTTATTGGACATTTTTGGATAAAAATATCAAGTTTCATGCATAAATTGATTGGGTCTGGACAAGCCCAAGCAAGCTTAGATGGGTGGGCCAAAGTTCTTTGCTGTATTTGAACTTTTATAATAGCAATTTCCCCTTTTTTTTTTTTTGGTCGAAATGAAAACGCTTTGATTGATACTAAGTAGGTGGAATACAAGTAGTAGGAAAATCAACACATAAGATAAGAAAGAGTTCGTGTGGGGATTAGTAACCCAATTACCCGGGAAGGAACCGGAATTGTGTGATTTAGCGATCCAGTCCGCAGCTCGGTTGGACTCACGCGGTTCAAACTGCAATAAGACATCCTTCATTTGGCCTAGCAGCTGTCGGCAGTCAAGGACAAAGGGCCGCAAGGCCCATGGAATCTCTGTGCGGCCCAGAATGGACTGAACAGCAAGGAGGCAGTCACTTGATACGTAGAAAGCAGCTTCAGTTCGTGCGGTTGAAGCTAGTTCTGACAGATCAGTTCGCTTCTCCTTCAACCACTCGAGCGAACGCCGGATAGCTAGGGTTTTGGCCATGTGAGCCGATTGAGCTCGGATTTTCTGCACAAAACCAGCGGTACACACCCCATCAGCTCCTCTACAAATTCTGGCTATGGATCCCTCCGATCTGCTCTCCTGCCATGAACAATCCACATTAATCTTCCACGCGCCCAAATCTGGAGGTACCCATGAGTATCGTTCCGAGGTAAGCGCTGTCCTTTGTGGTTGCCACTTCTCGAATAGTTGCTAAGCTAGGTGAGCTTCACTGATTATCTTGTTTTGTTCTATTTTCCGGCCTTGAAAGATCATGTCGTTTCGTGCTTTCCAGATGTACCACAAAGTGTTCGCGAAGGTCGCCTTTTGACTTGCTGAGATGCCGGAGAAGAGGTAGTTACATACCCATTGATCTATTCTTGTAACTGATGTCGGGGAGGTGCTGATTTGATCACTGAAGTTCAGCCATATTGCGTTTGTCCACTAGCACAGGATAAATAGGTGCTTGGAGGACTCCGGATGCTCGCGACAAAAAGGGCAAGTAGGCTCAGGTAAGATTTTCCTCCGGCACAAGTTGAGTCTCATAGGAAGGCCTTCGGTACATAAGCTCCACATGAAGTGCCTGATTCTGGGATTAGTATGTAGGTGCCATATTTCCATCCATAGTCGGTTGGGGACTTGAAAAGAAGATGATGCCTGATTCTCTGTGTTTGTTATGGTTGCTGCTCGTAGTCTGTGGTACCCATGTTTGATTTTGTAGTTCCCCGAGTGATGCCATGTCCATATTAAGTAGTCAGATCTGGTGTTTATACTGAGTGTTGTTTGCTGGATCTGCTCTGAGATGTTACTGTCAAAAAGCTCATTAATGAGTTGATTTTTCCATGTGCGCGAGTGTGGCTCAAAAATATCAGCAACTAGCTTCGGGTCATTTTGATTCGCCGGTCCTCCAATTTTGCCTACATGAGCCAACGATCTTCTCTTAAGTTTATAGATTGCCATCCCCAACCTCCCATTTCAAATCAGGTTCAAGAGCATCTCGGCCAAGTAGGAGGCTCTGCCAACCCCATGATGGTTTGGCGCCCTTAGTAGAAGTCCATAGGCTACCATTAGGGAAGTAGAGTCCTTTAAACATTATGCTCCATAAGGCCTCTGGAGTTTGATGGAGTCTCCAAGCTTGTTTTCCCAGCATTGCCTTGTTAAGTTCCATTAAATCTCTAAATCCCAATCCACCTTGGTCCTTTCTCATCTTTAAGACATCCCAACTCTTCCGGTGAATACCTCTCTATACTACATTCTTCCTCCACCAGAAATCTGAAATTTTCCTTTCAATCGCTCGACAAATGGATAGGGGTATTTTGAATATATTCATGGCATATTGGGGAAGAGCCTGAACAACCATTTTTATTAGTACTTCTTTCCCCGCCTTCGAAATTAACTGCTCCTTCTAGCCCTACAGTTTTCTGTCCACCCGTGCCATGATCCAATTGAACATCTGTTTTTTTTTTTGGACCCCAATCGGATGGTATCCCCAAGTATTTTCCAGTCTTTTCTAAGATAGGAACCCTCAATTCAGATGCTATGTTTCTTTTTAAAACCTGTGGATAGCTTTCCCCGAAGAACACCCCAAATTTGTTACGATTAACTGACTGGCCCGTCGCAAAGCAATAGCAATTTAGTAAGTTTGCAAGATTTTGAGCTTCTTTAAGTGTTCCATCCAAAAAGAAAATAGCATCATCCGCGAAAAATAAATGGGAAAGAGTGGGGCAGTGAGGGTTTAATTTGATACCTTTTAGGCTACCATCACTAACAGAATTTTGCACCATGTGGGAGAGGACATTGGCCAAAAGTATGAACAGATAAGGTGAGAGCGGATTGCCTTGTCGTATACCTCTCGATGGAATAAAGGTTTCCCCTGCTTCACCATTGCTTAAGATTCGAAATTGGGCTGAGGAGATGCAAAATCTGATCAGCTACACCTATCTATCACTGAAACCCATCTTCATCATGCAATCACATAGAAAGTCTCACTCTACTCTATCGTATGCTTTCTGCATATCTAGTTTCAGCACAGCCTGGAATTTTCTTCGCCTTTTTCTAACTCGTAGCTGATGGATGACTTCTTGGACTATAAAAATGTTATCTTGTATCTGTCGATTGCTAACGAAGGCGCTTTGTTCAGGAGAAATAATAAGATGGAGCCAAGGTTTGAGTCGATTCGCTATGACTTTTGTGATAACTTTATAGCTGAAATTGCACAAGCTAATGGGCCTGAATTATGATATACTTTCAGGGTTTGCCACCTTGGGGATGAGTGTAATATGGGTTAAGTTTAGTTCTGGATCAAAGGTTCCTTCTCTGAAAAAAGAGTTTACAAGCTGGAATATGTCTTCATGAATGATATACCACTGACTTTGATAGAATAGGCCACTTAAACCATCTGGTCTTGGGGCTTTAGTTGCCCCCATCTGAAAAACAGCCTGCTGCACTTCTTCCTTTGTGACTGGTTTTATGAGCGCCTCATTCATTTCATCGGTTACCGTGCATGGACATTGCTCTAAGACTGGCTGATAATATCGGTGCCCCACAGATTGGTATAGATTCTTGTAGTAGGTTGTGATGTGTTGTTTGATAACTCGAGGTTCACGGCTCCACACATTCTCATCAAGTTTGAGCATGTTGATTTTATTTCTTTGTCGCCTCTGAATGGTTGTTACATGGAAGAATTTCGAGTTCCAATCACCCCACTTCAACCAATTAATTATGGATCTAATGCCCCAATACATTTCTTCTTGGCGCCATAATGTGCCAATTTTCTCAGTTAAATTATAGTATTCCTCTCCCATATTTGTCTAGTCTGCTCTGTTCATTATTTGGATGAGCTGGTTTCTGAGCTGATCAATTTGTTTGGATGCATTTTGAAAAGATCTCCTGCTCCAATTTCTCAAATCTTGAGTTACTTGCTTTGTTTTCCTTACCAGGTTTTGGTGCTGCCCATTTACTGCCTTCCAAGCCTGATCTACTACAGCTGCACACTCAGGATGATCTATCCAGTAAGGTTCAAATCTGAACAATTTTTGTCTTTTCTGTACAACTGAATTTAAACAAAGCATTAGAGGACCATGATCAGAACCTATTGCTTGATATACAAAAGCTTCAGCATTAGGAAATAGGAGCCTCCATTCTAGGTTGCAAAATACTCGATCAAGCCTCTTCTTGACTAATTCCTCGCCTTCCATGTTATTTGTCCACGTAAATGCACACCCCTTACTTTCAATGTCTATTAACGAGCATGAATCAACAAACTCTCGAAACGCTGTCATTCGGAACCTCTCCACTGATCTTCGACCCACCTTCTCCCAATGGTATAAAACCTCATTGAAATCTCCTATACATAGCCAAGGTTGTGAGGTGTTTCCATTTCTTGCTCAAAGAAAGTTCCAAAGAGAGACTCTTTCTTGGAAATTTGTTGACGCGTGCAGCATCGAAATCTTCATTTTAATTCCATTTCCAGCATATGTGCATGAAATTTCGATCATCTCGTGGCAGCTATACTCAATAGAGATTTGCACCGACTCATCCCATACGAGTATTAGTCCTCCCGCAATGCCGATAGGGTTAATAGCAAACATAGAAGTAAATCTTAGTCTTTTTTTTTTGATATTTCACCACTTGGTATTGATTCTTTGTCTCCATAAGAAAAACCAAATTAGGTCTCTCACGAGCCACTAACGCTCGTAGGTGGTGGACTGTCAAGGGAGAGCCTAGACCTTGACAATTCCAGCTTAACATTTTCATGGCTCCTTTGGTGGCTTGTTAGGGCTAGCCACCAAAGCCCCTATAGATTCACCTTCCCATACTTGAATTGGTGTTTCCATAAGTCAGTCCAAATCCACTAAAGCTGTCAGTGAAACTCTCTTCTCATAGGGAGCAAACAGTTTCAATTTTTTGGGTATTGGTTTTGTTGGACCAAGTTTTACTACCCCTTGAATCGCTACACCTGCATCCTGTATTTTATATGTCTTTAGAAGATCTGAAGGCTGCTGTGTCATTTTCCCTTTCTTTTATGTAATAAGCTTTGCTGAATCTGGTTCTTCTAGTGTTGTTTGTGTCACAGGTTGATAAAGCACAAGGGCTTGACTCTCATCACAAGAACTTTTCCTGTTTGATTCATCACAAGAGGGGATAACAGGGGTTTCGGGAACCATTTCATCTTCTATTAAGGTAAAATTGATGTCACCGTAGAAGGTATTCCAGCAAGGGCTAAGAGTTTTCACCTCTGCCTTTAACCAAAAATCATAGCAGCTTGGTTTGTCCTGAGGAAGTCCAGATTCTTCATAGGGATATGTCAGACAATAGTTAGCATAGTGGCCTATATAACCGCAGGAATAGCAAAAGTGTGGGAGTCTCTCGTATTTAAAGTCAATCCACCAGTTGCGATCTCCCAGGTGAATGATTGTTCCAGTTTTAAGGGGCTGCATTAGATTCAGCTTCACTTTTGCTTTGCCTATCTTTCGAGAATCATTGTTCCGAGCATGAATTCTAACTTCCTCTACCTCTCCCATTTTCCAGCAATCTTGCTAATACACTGCTCCGACATTGCAGCCCTTGGAAGCCCCATCAAGTGCACCCAGAACGAGCAGGATTTGAATTCATAACAATGCTCGGGAACGGTAGGGTCTCCTTCTTGTAAGATTAACAAATTACTGGCAAAAGACCAAGGGCCTGTTTGGAGTACTCTCTTCTTATCTACCTCCGATTTAAATATGAAAACAAAGAAACCCTGTTCTATCACCTCGCATCTGACTTCTTCTACCTTCCATGACTTTTTCATTGTAGCCCAGAATGCTGGAAAGTTAGCATTTGGTTTCGAAAACAATTTTCCATATAATAGATGCTCACCGGCCTTTTGGTTTACCTCAGGGATGTGATTATTCAACTCCGTAATATCATCCGCAGCCCAGAGATCTCCCATGCGTTTACAAAGGGTCAACAAATGGAGCCGGTTTTCATGGCTGCCCTCCATTGCTTCAGCAGGACTTTCTAGAGAAGAGGGTTTTCGTTGACAACAAGATGGGGTTCCAAAGATGGGTGGATTTTGGTTCAGACGATGGTTTTATGGGGAATGAAGGGAGCTCTGTAGATTACATGAGCATTGACTAATAGATCTGAGTTATGACAAGTTAGGGTTTAAAGAAGCAATTTGTTCATTCATTTTGTTGTTTTTTGGGTTGAAAAGAGTAAATGAAATGATCAATTCGGTGGGGAAAGTGTAGCGTTTTCCATTGCGAAGACAGATTCCAAGTCTGGAAAGAAAAAGGAGCTATCCCAGGAAGGAGAGAAGGAAACTCACCGTCGGCGAGAGAAGAGGCCACTACCGGGCAGAGAGGACGCAGAGCTTTGCGAGAAGAGAGCACCGCAATTTAGCACTTTTCGAGATCTATTGAAGTCGTGAATTACTCTTCGAAATTGCTGAATTTCCTTAGGTAGGTAGGAAATTAATTATGCCTCCAATGATTAAGGTTGTATAGCACACTAATTTACTTCTCATGATTGCAATCTCGCCATGTTGAGATAGTCAATCGCAGATTGCAATAAGTAATTTTGTCTTGGCAGTAAATTGCCTATGTCTTCCATAATCACTGTCATAAAACAGCTTCTTTATTTTCTTCATGGTAGTAATCTCCACTTGTGAGATAGTAAATTACTTCCTAAAAATTATCCAGTATAACGGGTAATGTATCTTGAAAGTAGTAACATAATTTAAGAGGGATTATTTTACCTTACAGAGTAATTTACCTAGATAATACTTCTTTTTTATTTTTTTTTCTGTTGTCATTAGTAAATTAAAAGAGTACTAATTCTTCATGACTGTAATTTTCCTTATCGTCACTAAATTGCAAACAAAATCTAATCAGAATAACATCCCTTTTTGTATTGTAATTGAAAAGTAGAGTTCATTAGTTGTCTTTTGGCGTCGTAAGATGCCTTTTTGGTTTGAAAATTATTTTTGTCATAGGTTTTTGTAAACCCAAAAATTATCCTAAATGTCGTAAATTACCTTCCTTGTAAATTTTCTTTGGCCATCTTTTATAATAACCTACTGTAGTGCCTAAATTTCCTGCCACTTGTTTGTAATTGTAAATGCTATTGATGATGGATCTGTCTATTAAGTTTCAATGCCATTCTTGGAGTCCTTGACAATGGATGAACTTCTCAATTGCAAAGATATATGGAGCGATGAATCTTCATTAGGACTGAGCAATCTTCAATCTCTCAAGGTGGCATGATGTGAATCTTTGTCAAAAGTCATCAACTCCGAGTCTCTGGTGAAACTACACAAGTTACACACTTTTTAAAGTATATTATGGTGCAAGTCGGTGCAAGAAATTTTTTATCTTGACAGACTAAGCATGAGTGAAACTATTGAGATTCTCTCCTAACTAACCACCATGGAAATATGTGGATTGTTGAGCTTGAAGCACATATGGAACAAGAATCATTGTGGAATAGTGAGATTCCACAATCCAAATGAGTTGAATGTGTTTCGTTGTGACAACATAAAGTTTTTGTTTTTCCCATCCATGGTTAAATCTCTCACACAACTGAGAAAACTACTTTGTATCAGAATGCAAGAAGATTTAGGCGATCATTGTAGCGGAAGAAAGGTTGGGAATGGAAGCATTATAAACTCTGGCTTTTTTGATGCTAATTGATTTCTTTCACAGATTGGAAAGTTTGATGTGTTTCTCTTGCAAAATTGGTAAGATTGATTTCTTGTTTCCATCACTGAATATCTCCCTGTGGATAATTCTATTCTTGCAATACAAATGGCGACATCCTTTAAATCTAATGAAAAACTAATGGTAGGTTCACGAGAAGCTCAAAATCAAGATCGCATCAAATCACGTGCCACCACCCTCTTCATTATATATGTGTGTGAACATGCTATGTGCTGCTCGTTAATTGAGATTACTTATAAATAAGCCTTGCTTGAATCGACATGCATACATAGCAGGTGCTCTATAGGAAATTAATCTTAAATAAGGATCCAAACTAGATTATATAATGCACCATGCAACTGTCATGATAAGTTCATTCTCTGCAGCAAGAACTTCCTCGTGAATTGACAATAATTGCTTCCTTTTCTCCTTGAGCTCTTTTTCCCAATGGATTATCTTTGTTTTCAACTGCTGCAGTTCTATATCCGCCATTCCAACTGCTATTTTAGCATCACCTAGCCAGTCCTTAAGGCACTTTTCCTCATTTCCATTGCTCTTTCCAGCAAAAATGCCCAATGCCCAATTTTATCGGATGCTCCGTGGGGCTCCAAATGTCGAGTCGCTGTTAAGGTCAGATTGATACTTCTTATGGAATGCTGTTTATGATAGGGATCCAAGACGATGCCATGTCCGATGGGGAGGAACGATACTCGATCATACTGGAAAACCGTCAACTTTTGTATTGGCCATGGTTTTGAGTAGTCGTAACAACTGCGACACACGATAATGCATTGTGCATGGAAAAGTGTGAGGAGAAATGGTGCGTGAAAAGGTTAGCGAAAAAAAGATCATGAAAAGTCATAAAAGTAAGTGGATGCTTACCTTCTTTATTTGTCCTAAAATGTATGTCACGAAAAATATATGACACAGTAAAAAAGTATACAAAAATAAAAACATCTTAAATTTTGAAGTGTGGTCGCATTTTTTGGGTCCCACACAATGAAAGGACACATTGAAAATGGCTTCTTCTCTTCACTCGGGATCTGGCGTGTCGCCCCACCACATATCACGTTGAAAAGAAAAGGCAAAAGGAAGATTTCCCATTTCCTTCCCCCCACGAGCGGCGGCGACACAACCTTTTCTCACGTCCCGATGACACCTTCTTATTAGATACACGGGACCCATCCAGGGGACCCACATCCAGTCAGCATCGGAGAGAGATAGACGGGCTGTGATTGTCCAAAATGAACCGACGGCGGGGGCACCACCACGTGGCTCAGCTCTTCTCTCGAAGCGGGCCCAAAACCTATCCTATCCAATCAAGGTGTTATATCTTTTCTTTTTCTTTTTTGTTTTCTTTTATTATCTTTCTTTCTTCTTCTTTTTATTTTTTTCATACATCCTTTGTTGGTAAATACCTAATGGTGCCGTGTCCAAAAATTTTTCTTGTCTTCGTGTGTATTAATTTGGTGGGATGTGTTTTTGAGCCAAGAAATGCGAGCTTTGGCGGGGAAGAAGGTGAGCATACATGAATTCTATGCAAGCCAAGCAATACAATACGTCACATTAGGGAACCTCAAGAAAGTTCATAGTAATCTTTTGAATGTTCATTTTATGAACTAATCTTACAAGTACACGTTAGGAAACTTTAGTCATTTTTATTTAGGGTTTGGTACAAGTCAAAATCAACTTTGATGATCATTTATAAGATAAATGAAGGAATAAGTGTATTTGAAGTTCTAAAACTTATCATAAAGATGTATTGAGTTTCCAAACTTTTAAAAGTACATTTAAATTCTAAAACTTATCAAATTAGTGTAATTAAATCCTTTCATTAACTCCACTCAACTTATTTAACAAAAAATGTTGACTATTCTAAGAGCAATCTTGCTTTAAGGAGGGTTAATTTTGACAATTTTGTTGATTATCTATATCTCTCAACACTACATTTATATGGCACGTATATTGCGCATATATTTCCTTTTATCATGTATATCTTGATAATCATATATATTTACAAAGAATGATCTGCCAATGGATCCATAGTAAAATTATGAGGGTTATGCTTCTAAATTTGTGTTAATCTCCACAGGCCGAGAAGGAAATGACAAACATAGAAGAAAAGAAAGAAAAAGAACTCCGAGTCAAGATACAAGATTGCGTTGAATCACCATACCGTCCAATTTAGATGACGGCTAGGTGGATGCTCCTTGCTGGTAAGTAGAACTAGATCTAGGCCTCTATCCTACAACTTAGGCACCTCGCCGATAACGAGAATCAAAATTGGGTCCAAATGGGGAATTGGCTCCTCGGCAATACTGGCAACTACAGGCTCCTTTGCAAAACGGGAAGGCTTCTTGTGGGGGTTAACGAGGTTTGAATTGGGAGGTGTAGGCTCCTTTGTGAGACCGCTAGGCTTCTTAGGGGTAGGGGGTCCCAATCTTGCAAGACATCACCATTAGCAATTCCTTAAGCTTAAACCTTGCAAATCAGGCTTACAATGGGGTAGAGAATCCAACATACCTCAACAGCATGACTTGTGGCCCACTTAGGGTTGATAGGAGGTTGGACGCTAGAAGGCGGTCCACAAACAAGAGGTCGACAATGACAATACGGAGGGAATGGACATACCCTTTCTGTGCCTCTGATAGAAAGGAAAAAATTCAGTCACGATGTAAGAGACGGTATGACTGTAATGAATCGAGAAAAGAAAGCTAACATGATGGAGGGACTTGATACCTATACCACCGATGGAGTAAAAGGCGCTCACTATGAAGATGATCACAAAGTAATGGCTCACCATAGATTATCGAATGACCACATGCAATAGAGATTCACAAATTGCTTGATGTGGTAGGGCTGGAGATTAAGAGCAACTATTGCTACTTTTTTTTGGGTCAGAAAAAAATTATATTCATGACTCAAAAAGATACATGAGAAATACATAGACTTTCATGGTATAGCAAATCGAAGCAAAGCAAAGGCCAGCATACTACAAAACAAAGCCAAATCCATAAAACAATGAGGATCAATAAAGCACTAGTAAGGTTAAGCACACACTAGTTCCAAAAGAACAAGTTTTTCAAGTAAAATCATTAGCGGTCAATCATTGTATCTTATATCATCTTCAGTGATGAATACACACTAGAAATTTCTTCTCCAATAACTACGACATTGCCAGTTGGCAGTGCTTACCTAAATTCGACTTTCTATATATCATCACCGTATGGAGACAATCAAAATAAGTTGAATAAATACAATTATAACCTTTGGAAGAGCAAATCTTCATAGTTTAGCAAAATGCCAGAGCTCATATGATCATCATTAAAACTGAAGGCAGATGACCTATATGCGAATAGAGCATGAGGGAACCAAATCCCTGAAAACATTATTAAACTCCAAGATCTAAATCGGGAAAGAAGAACTCCTAGGTCTATAACTAGATTTGGAAAGTTCAAACTCTCAAATCTAGAAGTAGATCAAGAGAGCACATCTCCCAAATCTAGATCATGAAAGAAAAAAGAGGAAAGGTACAAAAAAAAGACTTAAAGAAAATCAAAACAGATGGAGGGAAGGGTGAGACTAGCTCAAATTCTCCTCATGCCTAAAGGATGAAGAAGACAACCATTGGGGGTTCACCCCAGTGGCCACCCTTTCAACTTGGAAGGGGGAGGTAGAGGGTTCAAATCTGTTGGAAGATACACGACATCTCTCAAGATCATTCAATATCGGATCCAATTGGATTCCGATTGTAATTCCAATTATAGAATATTTACTTACCTTTTCCTTGTACACAGATTGTATTATATACAGAACACAATGTACATTGAATGTGCAATGAATACAAAGTAAAATTTCCCATCTTCTCTATTCGACTACATTATACTCAATTTCTTACATGGTATCAGAGCAGCTTCTGATCCCAATCTAGCTTCCGCATTGTTGATCGAATTGCCTTCCATTTTTTTCTGTTCTTGTTGCTGCGACATTTGCAAAACATAACAACGTCAGGAAGGAATTCTTTTCTGTATTCATCTGCAAAACAAAATTCATCATGGCAGACCCACAAGAGATTACCTCGCCCACTGAAGATCAATCGGAAAGGAACGCAGCACCATCAGACCCATCCGTGGTCACCTCCATGTCTGGACACACGCCAAGGCAACAGATTCCGGCTCAGTTCAATCCAGGGCTACCTCTTTCGGGGTATCCTTATCAGTGGATGCCTTACCCTTGGATCCAGGGACTAAACCCAGGTACATCACAGCCGGGCTACCAAGGCGTGTGGGTCGATGGAGGCCTACCTACCGAAACCGGAGCAGGCTCAGCCACCGGCCTTGAGCAGACGGGCGGATTAGGAAGTGCGAATATGGGTCAGTCCTCAAATAATCCAGGCTTTCCAACAGGATTTGTACCCTTTCCCTTCGCGGCCGCCATGGGTCGCCCAGAACCCGGCGACGCGCTGTACGTCTCCAACACCGACGGACCTGAGTTGCGGCTAATCAGCCACCCTCTCACAGGACCTGAAAATTACTCGAATTGGGCACGGGAATTCCGTCGAGCCCTCATAACCAAGGATAAGGAGGGATTCATCGACGGAACCGTCCCGGTTCCAACAGAGGAAAGATTAGCGCGACAATGGAAAAAATGCAACCAGTTGGTAAGAACGTGGATCGGCAACTGCGTCAGCCCAGAAATAGCAGCTGGGTTACCGCCAACAGAAGATTCCAAAACGTTTTGGGATAATATAAGAGAGATGTACGGAAAACTAGATCGGGCGAAAATTTTTTCGCTCCATCAAGCCCTATCCGAACTGAAGCAGGGAAACACGTCGGTGACAACGTGCTTCAACAAGCTGTCGGCTCTCTGGAATGAGCTTGAGGCAGCGGAGGAAAAACTCAATGGACCCGAGGCCACCCTTCAACAGTACAAGGAGATGAGAGACAGAGAGAAGGCGACTCGTTTCCTACTTATTCTCAACGATTCTTACCTCCATTTCAGGTCACAAATTCTCGCGATGGAGCCTGCGCCTTCAATCGGGCGTATTTTTCAACTCGCTGTGCAAGAAGAAAATCAGAGGCTCGCATCGATGGAGGGAAAGGGGGCGGAAACCCTAGCTCTTGCCGCAAGAGCAGAGAGGGGATCGCAAAGAAGACGCGAATCAACCCTAGGGTTTGCGCAACAGAAGCCCTTTAAAGGGACTGCAACGGACGGCCACGATCGCATGCAACGATCGGACGGTCCAAAAGGCGCGCGAACCTATGGAGATATCGACGGTGACGATGGACTCTTCATTAAAGGATCCAACGGTGGGGATTTTTCAAGGCCTCATGGGCTGACTCAACATGGGCCTAATTCTTTTGGGCTTGCTTCGAAGAACTACGGATCAAATTCGTATGGGCCGAGTAATTATGGGCCTAATTATTTTGGGCCAAATTCGAAGGGCAAAGGAAAATTATATTGTGAATTTTGCAGACGTCCCCATCACACTGTGGAAAATTGCTGGAAATTACATGGGAGACCTGGAGAAAAAAAGGGAAAGGAAATTTCAGCGGCAAAAGATATCACCATCTTGGACAAGGTGGTCCAAATCAACCCATCACTCATGGAGAATATGAGCAATTGATGCAAGCGCTGCAAAAATTGGATGTTCAAAAGAAAGGAAGCAGCTTTACAGGTATTTCTCATTGCCAATTGAATTATATATCGAGAAGTACTTGGATAGTTGATTCTGGAGCTAGTGATCATATTGCATGTGAGAAGGGATTATTTGCTACTGTTAATGATAAGTTGGATAGTCCTATTATAGTGCAATTACCAAATGGGAGCATTGCTAAAGTCACTATAACTGGGACAATCAATCTTAGTCCTGACATCACTCTCACAAATGTCCTTTATATCCCTGAATTCCAGTTCAATCTTATATCTGTGTCTAGAGCCTGTAAGGAAAGTTCATGTCAAATTTCCTTCAACGTTCATGGTTGTCATTTTCAGGCCCCTTTGACTGGGAAATTGATAGGATGGGGTGATCTATCTGAAGGACTATTTTTCTGGAGAAGTTCGGCTAAGAATTTAGATGTTTTTCCTTATAATAAATCATTGTGTAATTTAACTACCAGTGATAAAAATTTCATTTCCCATTCCAGATTGGGTCATAGTTCTTTTTTCCCATATTCTCAATGTCACATTTGTCCCCTTGCCAAACAATCACGCAATTCTTTTCCATTAAGTAAAAATCGTGCGACCGATATTCTCTCCTTGATTCACATCGATGTCTGGGGACCATATCATACACCGAATCATGATGGCTCTCGCTTCTTTCTCACCATTGTCGATGATCATTCGAGAGCTACATGGATTTTCCTTATGCAATTTAAAAGTCAAGTCGCGTCCCATTTAAAGACTTTTCTTTCCCTGGCAAAAACTCAATTTGGAAAATCTGTCAAGAAAATTAGGACAGACAATGGAAGAGAGTTCTTCAATTATGAGTGTACGTCCTTGCTGACATCTCAAGGAATCCTACATGAGAGCTCTTGTACTTACACACCACAACAAAATGGAGTGGTGGAAAGGAAACATCGTCACTTGTTGGAAGTTGCCCGGGCCCTTAAATTTCAAGGTTCTATTCCAGATATTTTTTGGGGAGAATGTGTATTGACTGCAGCATATCTAATTAACCGTATGCCGACTAAGGTTCTTAATGGTCGAAGTCCTTTCGAGCTTCTTTTTGGGAAGAAGCCATATCTTGATCATCTAAGAATTTTTGGATGTCTGTGTTACGCTTCTATAGTTGGACCCAAGGATAAGATGGGTCCACGGGCTCGCCGTTGCATATTCATGGGATATGCGACTCTACAAAAAGGATATCGAGTATTTGATCCATCCACAAACGACTTCTTCATCAGCAGAGATGTTCAATTTCAAGAAGATTCGTTTCCTTTCTCTATCCAGGAATCAGATGAACAGAGATATCGGCATTCTGATAGTCCTCATATGGAAGAGTCACATAGTGATCAGGGATATTTTCTGGTTCCTTATCTAGAAAGTACAGGGATTGATGCCATGGGCACAACACCCTTAGAAGAAGACATGGATCAACACCTGGGAGAAGAGATTACATCAGAATCTCCTTCTGAAAATCTGATGGAAACACCAGCACTTCCATCCCCTTCTGAGGCCATCCAGCCAAGAAGATCAGGGCGAGCCACGCGTCCCCCAACCTGGACTAAGGATTACGTATGTGGAGTAAGGAATTCACCAGGTATTCTCTTTCCTATTTCTTCTTATGTCTCCTTCGACCGCTTATCTGAGGAGCATCGATGTTGCATTGCTCGGATTTCTGAAGAACGAGAACCTTCAACCTATCATGAAGCAAGCACTGATCCACGATGGCAAAAGGCCATGGCATCAGAATTACAAGCACTGATAAATAACCAGACATGGGATCTTGTCAGTTTGCCTCCACATCGCAAGCCTATAGGATGCAAGTGGGTCTACAAAATCAAATACCGAGCTGATGGCTCTGTTGAAAGGTACAAGGCACGGTTAGTGGCAAAGGGCTTTACACAGAAGGAAGGTTTTGATTATCACGAGACCTTCTCCCCAGTTGCCAAAGATGCTACGGTCCGGTCATTTCTTTCGGTTGCAGCTTATCAAGAATGGCCACTACACCAAATGGATGTCCACAACGCTTTCTTACATGGAGATCTGGATGAAGAAATCTATATGGACATACCACCAGGTTTACGGAGACAGGGGGAGGATAAAGTGTGTCGTCTCCGCAAATCCTTATATGGGCTCAAGCAAGCATCTAGACAATGGTATGCAAAATTCTCTGAGTCCTTGATCGCTGCCGGGTTTCGACAATCAAAGTTCGATTATGCTGTCTTCACATGGACCAAAGGTATGTCATCTATATATTTAATGATATATGTAGATGATATATTGATCATGGGAAATGATGAGGCAGCTATCAATAGCTTCAAGCAATACTTGCACTCCACTTTTCACATTAAAGATTTAGGGTCACCAAAATATTTCCTTGGAATAGAAATTGCTCGTTCAAGCCAGGGAATATCTCTTAGCCAGAGAAAATTTGCCTTGGAAATCATATCAGAAGCTGGATTATCAGGGTGTAGGCCAGCTGTAATTCCAATCGAGCAAAATACCAAATTGACCACGGCAGAGTATGATGCTGGAATCTCTCAAGAAGCTGACCCTACACTAAGAGATCCAATGAGTTATCAAAAACTTGTTGGGAAACTTATTTATTTGACCATGACCAGGCCGGACATTAGTTATGCTGTGCAGACACTTAGCCAGTTCATGCACAATCCGAAGCAGTCCCACATGAATGCAGCACTCAAAGTGGTCAAATATTTGAAGAAATGCCCAGGCCTTGGGATTCTTCTTTCCAAGAAATGTGATATGAAGATGACTGCATACTGTGATGCAGATTATGCGACGTGTCCGATGAGCAGAAGATCGATCACAGGTTTCTGTATCAAATTAGGGGATTCTTTACTCTCATGGAAGACGAAGAAACAACCGACTGTTTCGTTATCCTCAGCAGAAGCAGAATATCGAGCTATGGCAAAAACAACATGTGAAGTAGTGTGGTTACGTGGATTGCTTCGAGATCTTGGTGTGCAGCTTGAAGGACCAACCAGATTGTTTTGTGATAACGATGCAGCCATAAAGCTTGCCTCAAATCCGATAGTCCACGAAAGAACGAAACACATAGAAGTAGATTGCCATTTTACACGAGAGAAGATCCAACAAGGAATAATTGAAACACTGGGGATCCGAACAGAAGAACAGCCAGCGGACATATTCACCAAGCCTTTATGTCAAAGCCAGCACGCGTATCTTCTGAGCAAGCTAGGCGTCTTGGACATATACAAGCCACCAGCTTGAGGGGGAGTGTTGGAAGATACACGGCATCTCTCAAGATCATTCAATATCGGATCCAATTGGATTCCGATTGTAATTCCAATTATAGAATATTTACTTACCTTTTCCTTGTACACAGATTGTATTATATACAGAACACAATGTACATTGAATGTGCAATGAATACAAAGTAAAATTTCCCATCTTCTCTATTCGACTACATTATACTCAATTTCTTACAAAATCCCCACCTTCTCAGGGAGAATTGGGATGTGGACGATTTCATTTCAAGAGTGAGTTTCGACTCTCACGCCCTGTAAGGAGACAGGGCAAAAGTCTGAGAGTGAGTGGTAGAGTAGGATTAGAGTAGGACCGATCAAAAAAAAAAAAAAGGATGAAGAAGACAAAGAAAAGAGAGGAAAAGACTTTTCGGCTTCGAGAGAGAGTAAAGCCCATTTTGTCTACTTAATTATTGCTACATAAATAGAGGATTTCTTATTGCTCTAGTCATAGGTTTATTCGCTTGCAATTAAAGAGTTCTTTACTAATGTAGTTCGACGAGGAATCACAGAGCCTAACAATTTCATTTAGTATGCATTTACATTTCATGTCCGTCTAGAATTCGGCAACATTATGGACTTACATCCTAATTAAGTAAGACAAATTCACAATCAAGTAGTACGCGATCTTCTTTTTTTGTATTCAAGAGCAAACAATGGTTGGTTGAGTTGATCTCAACAATTTTTATGTCTTGTAAGAAAAAGAAACAGATAGAGAATAAAATATTTTTGCACATAGGCGAGGGTCAACCTCACCCACCATAGGCAAGGCCTGATAGGAGGCAGCACCCAGCAAGGCCACCTTGGCTTGGGCAACGGTTGGCCTTGCCAAATCTGGCTTGGGCGAGGGCTCTCCTCACTCAACTAGTTGTGCCTTGCCTATGGCAAGCCATGGTAACCCTACTCTAGGCGAGGCCAGATGACTCAACCACCGGCTAAAGGTAGAAGAAATGAAGAAAAAAAATTACAAAAAAAATTGAAAAAGATTAAACCACATTAGCAAATTTCGATCAAAATTGACTAGATGAACTCGATTGATAAAATGTAAAAATGTTTAAAACTCAATTGACAAAATTAAAAAAATTTAAATTGAATTGATAAAGGCGCAATAGATTTGAAACATTTTGAATAATTTTCCCGAAAATCAGCCCGCGACAACTCTTTCTTCTTCGAAACGCAGCGTCTCGGCAACATCTGAAATTCTCCCGTAGTTCATATGAATTAAATGAATTCTTGATTATTTTTGTTATCTCAAGGGTAAAATGAGAAAAATAGGGAGCTTACATGGCCAAAACAAGCAGGATCCGACATGCTTAGGGTAGCAACGCTTGTTAACAGGAGTTTCGACTGCAGAAAACAAACCCTGCAATATGGTCTTTTATTAAGTAATACCCTCGGCAAATTTTCTTGTCGGGTGCCCCTTTATAATATTAGAATTGGTGAGAAGTGCCCCTCTACTTTTTTTTTTTTTGGTCAGTCCTACTCTATTCCTACTCTACACTCACTCTCGAGACTTTTGCCCGCCTCTTGCGGGCGTGGGAGTCGAAACCCACTCCGAAACTTACGCGTCCCCACCCCATCCCCCCTGAGAAGGTGGGGATTTGAACCCCTCACCTCCCCCTTCCATATTGGAAGGGTGGCCACTAGGGCGAATCCTAGTGGTTCCCCTCTACTTAAGTTTCCTTAAATTTTGCTAAAACTGACATTTACTATATTGTTAATGCTCACTTTAAACTAAATTTATTTATAGAATTGTCACAAGATTTCAATAATTAAGTAAAATGTCCATTAGTTACTCCACCGTAAAATCAGGAGGATTATTGCGTGTTTTTTTCAATCAACAAAAGCATGTACCCAATAGAAATCTCACGGAAAAAAAAAAATCCCTGTAAATACTATTTCGACCATAAGAATTAACAAAAGCATATTAACTTACTGGTATAACCAATATAAATGGCAATATATAGAAGAGTTGTTGGCAATAGTGTAATTTGGAAGGCTTCATCACTTGTTAAAAGTGCATTTATTTTAGGATTAATACCCTTTAAAACCCCAAACCGGTACACTTATAATAAATTTACCCCAAATTATTTTTTTGACTACCAAAAACCCCAAAGTGGTATACTTGTGATAAATTTACCGTCTATTAGTTTTGGTTAAATTTTATTGTCATTTAATTGACACGTGACAATTGACTTGTATAATTTTACGTTCCGTTTGTTACAATTTAAAACTTTTGTGATTTTTTTGTGATATTAATCCAATTTAGCGGAGGGTATATTTATCACAAATTTACCAGTTTTAGGTTTATTGTGGTCGAATAAATTAGTTTGAGGTAAATTTGTCATAAATGTACTAGTTTAGGGTTTTTTATAATTAGTCGGGGTAAATTTGTCACAAATATACCAGTTTTGGGTTTTTTATGGTCAAAAAAATAGTTTGACGTAAATTTGTCACAGGTGTACCAGTTTTGAGTTTTTTGAGGTATTAACCCTTTATTTTACTGAAAATATTATAGTGATAAATGAAAATATTTTACATGAAAATCATCTTCAAAACAGTTAGTTTTCATTTGTTTGATAATTTAGGGAAAGTAATTTCTTTATTATCAGAAATGGAAGTCGTTTCTCCCAATATAAGCTTATGGTTTTTAGTCCACTGAAAACATTTTCCAAATATCAATTAATACTGGAAAATTGGAAGAAATAATTTCCTAAAAGCAGTTTTCTTTCAAACAAATGGACCTTAAGAGTACAGCTAAATAATTTTATGGTAACAATCCGTAAAAATAATAGAAAGGAATTAGGAATTTAGAATTAAGTAATAAAGACGATGGTGCAGGGAGCGGACTTTGAGCCATCGTCGAGATACTTCCCCGTCGGGACTTGGGCAATCCACATATCATTTCTAATTCTCTATCCTTTTGTTCCCTTTTTTTATGCAGTCGGAGAGGCTGGTAAAAAAGAAAAATCATATAATGAACATCAGACATTATCCATGATTTTTCTAATCATATGTTCCCTCTATTGTACGGAGAAACGTGAGAAGAAAGAATTTGATTTTTTGGAAAAATTTATTAGGTAAAAAGGGAGGTAATAATTAAAGAATTTACTTATCTTGAAAAACTTCACCTAACTTGTAACATAAGAACTTTTCATTTTTAATTCAAATTAGTAACAGACAACTCGTTTCGTTTATGTATGAAGATAGAAATAGTGAAATGAAATTAATAGAGGGTACAATAATATGTAAAATTTTTGATCCATTTTTTAAACGTACTTTCCATTGTCATATAAGTGAAATAAGTAGACAATTTGATGTTCATGGAATACTTGATGCTTTTATGAGTCCAAATTTAGAACGGTAAACATTAATAGATTACTTGTCAATTATCTTGATTATTGTAAATTACAATTGCTATCTAGAGTTAAATGTTATTGGAGGCACAGTAGATACGTACAAAGATTTATAACGAATTTTCTTCTTCTTTTTATTTTTATTTTTTTTGGGGTGAAAAGTTGAGATTGAAGTCATGAAGGGATTTGTTTAATTATTAGGATAGATATACATCATCAGAAAGGCCGGTGAACGGAGAAATTTTTTTGTGTGGGCTGAAGATGGACGGTGGCTGAATAAGAGGAGCTTAATCTCATATTTTTCCGGTGAAGTCGATGGTTGTTTGAAAGTTAATCTTGCTGGCTTTTGCTTAGAATTTACAAGTAAATTTGATATGTTAGATTCTGGGAAGATGAAACGTTGAAGGAGAGACAAACACAAGGCGTCCATAGGAAATAAATGAAAAATAAGAAAGAGATGTAAAACGAATAATAAAACCTGATTATAAAAGAAAGGGAAAGTGATAAAGATGCGTTCAGTAAAGATATTAGAAAATGGGCTTAGTGCAGGCTTGAGCACATTTATGTTTGTTTCCTGGGCTTGCAAAGTTCACATCTTATTCTACACGTGGATCAGGCCCAAAAGCCTTACCTGTCTCGTTCTCTTGTGAGAAGAGGAATAATCTGCATAATTTGAGGAGAGGGGCGGCGATGACTGATGAGCTATGAATTCTTGAGTCTTTCCCATGCTTTGACTAGCACCTCAATTTGGACTTTGGAAATCTTTGGACACTCGGCATTTGGACATAAACAAATCATAAAAATCGGAGGATTGGATCGAAAGACACCTTTCATCATCTCCTCCCTCTCAATCTCTCTAATATTTTCGGCACTATTATGAAAATAAACTAGTGATTTGGTATTTTATATGGTTTATTAGATTTTGTAATTTTAATTTTAATTTTAATTTTCAAAAATCGAAACTTTTTTATTATTTTTCTTTTTTTCTCTTTTTCTTTTTTTCTTTCCTTCCTCTTCCTTCCTCATCATTTCTTTCGCTGGTTTGCGATGACCAGCCAAGACATAAGTCAACAAGCTAAAGGCTTAGCTGAAGATATGAAAATGGGGAGAAGTATAGCCCAACTGCCAAAATTTGGCACGGAGGAACATTTAAATGCCAAAATTGGAGCAAAATTGATCACTTAAATACTATTCGGCAAAAATCTTGCCAAAATACTGATGTAGCGATTTTCCAACGAAATAAGTGCAAAACGGTGTTATTTTACATATTGATGTGGCTAAACAATACAAAAAAGACATCGTTTGGTGCTAATATGATAAAAAAAATAATATAAAAATTAGTTAAATTAAATTTAAAACTAAATCTAATTAAAAAATTTTAAAAAATACAAATTTAAAATAAAATAAAATAAGGGCGGCTAAGGGTGAGCCCGAGCTCGCCGCCGAGAAGGGCTGGTGATGGAGTGGGGAGGATTAGTCGAGGTTGCCGACTTGGGCTAGGGGCGGCAATCCCGGCCGATCTGCGACAAGGGCCCACAAGCCCTCACCCACGATCTAGGCGAGGGTTGGTAGCCCTCACCCAACCGGGCCAAGGCTCGGCGACCCTCCCCCGCCGTCCCGGCCCTTCCCGGCGGCGGCGGGGAGGTGGCGACGACGAGGGCTCGGCCCTCGATCACCCCTTCCCTTTAAAAAAATTATTTAATATTATTTAATATTTGTATTTTTACTTTTAAATATTTTAAATAAATTGAGTTTTAAATTTAATTTATTAATTTTTATATTAATTTTTTTACCATGTCGCATTAAAATGATCTTTGTTTTGCACTTATTTCGTTGGAAAATCGCCACATCAGCATTTTGGCTAGATTTTCGTCGGAGTGGCATTTAAATGATCTATTTTTCTCCAATTTTGGCACTTAAGTGTCACTTTCTTAACTTTTAACACTTAAATATTTCTCTGTATCAAGTTTTGGCACTCTAGGTGTACGGCACTCCATAAAAATGTTTTCCACTTTCTTCCGTCACTTTTTGTGAAGGTGTTTTATCTATAGGTCTTTGGTTTGATTAGTTTATTTTCCACAAAAAGAAACGAAAAGGCCGGGAAAATCAGAAAATTAAGTTTTTTTTATTTGAAAATTCAGAAAGCTTTTTGAAAGAAATTATTTTTCTTGAAAATCATAAAACGTTTTCAAATGAGTTATTTTTCTTGAAAAGAAATCCGAAAAAAAATTCTCCAAGAGTAAGTTTCATTTGTAATCGCCTTCCACTTATTGAATTCAATTCAAGGCTCCAACCAGCTATCTTTTTTTTTTTTTAAAGGAAACCTGATTAAAAAAATTTAAATATCTACCCTTGGGGCCCACATTCTCGCCTAGGCTATGGCCGCCTGGCACCTTCCTCTATCGGAGAGAAAATATTATCGTTTTCTCCCTCAATCGTTGGTTGACGGCGTGCGTCCAGTTAGGGGTGTCAGTTCCCGAACCGAAAACCGAACCGAACCGAAAACCGAACCAAACTGAACCGAAAAATTCGGTTTTTTCGCTTCAGTTTTCATTCGGTTTGGTTTTCATTAAAAACAGAAAATTTTCGGTTCGGTTCGGTTTTTATCGGTTAACCGAACCGAACCGAACCAACAAATAAAAATGGAGAAATCTAAGTTTAACAGAAAAAAAAAAAAAAAAAAAACCGAAAATCAAAGGCTAAAAACCGAAAAATCAAACCAAACCGAACCGAACTGAATAGAAATTTCGGTTTGGTTCATATTTGGTTCGGTTCGGAAGATTTTTCTAACGGTTCGATTCGGTTCGGTTTTTTTGAAAAATCGAACCGAACCGAACCGTTTACACCCCTACGTCCAGTGGTTCTGAACAAGTCACTGCCCATGTCCTTTGACCCTTTTGGAGGCTACGACTTTACTGTCTTTGTCAGGCTCACCTCAAATCCCGCCACGGGTCGTCTTGACAGCAGAGGTTTCTCGTCGTGTGCGTCTGTGGGCTATCCTTCCCGACGAGTTCATGCGCACCCTTAGGGATTGGCAAAGTGGTGTCTGGGATTAGAAAATGATGACCATGTGATGGTTTCAAGGTGAAATTGGCCATTACAGTGATGCGACGCGAAAGGGAGATGGTCTTTGGGCTGGTCTTTAATACAAACGTGGTAAAAAAGGCAGATAATTAAAAAAAAAAGTTCCCTCCATTATTAATCCCCTAGTGAGAAGGGGCTACTGCGGGCAGATCCGACGGTAGGGGATGAGTCTTACGCTCCCGGGATGGCTTCAATAGAGAGGGACATAGCTATGCGCTCTACGCTGTATGACCATCTTAGCCCATCGGAGCATATATCTTTTTGTTAATTTATCTTTATCCCCATCTCTGTTTCAATAATAAAATAAAATATTAAATATTAAAAAAAGCTGAGGCTAGCAAGAGTACAACAACAAAGAAGAGCACTTTATAATGATTATGCAACGGTTTATTGCTGTAGACAAAATTCTTATTTTCTTTTGAATGTACATGATTTTCTCTATCGATCCTAACAGTCTATAAAGTCTAAGTCTATAAAGTTCAAGTCTCAATAGAAATGATTGGGGCTCTTGTATAATCATTAATCATCGCCATAATTGATAATAATGGGGAAAGAGGAGGAAGGAGAGAGAGGAAGGGAGAGAGAGGGAGAGAGATTTCATGTTTTTTTTTTTTTTTTTTTTTTTTTTTTTTTTTTTTTTTTTTTTTTTTTTTTTTTTATGCTGGAGGAATTGCACTAGGCTGACAGCGGTGCGTAAATCCCCAGGTGACACGTAAGCAGGAGAATCCACCACCCCCGGCGTCACACTTAAGACATCTAGCGCCTCCACTGGATTTCAAACTCCTCCCCTTTGCTTAAGTTTCACCGTAAGCCTTATCCAGTGGAGCCACTGCAGCCAGTGGTTGAGAGAGATTTCATGTTTTTTTTTTTGGTAACCTAGGGAAACCCCGCACAGCCGACAGCTGGAAGTAAACCCCTAGGGAGGCACGTAGGAAACCACCACCTACACACATCGGGTAAGTCACCAAGTGGTCACACCTGCCTCCCCGCAACTTGCGTTGCAGGGGCTTCGAACTCCAGACCTCCTGCGTGGAAGTCTAGGAGCCTACCAGCGGAGCCACCGTGGTCGGTGTTTATCTTCCTTAAACACTAGAATTGTTCTCACCACTTTTAAGAACGAACCAAATTTATTACTCACCTCTTTTCTCTAGTTTGGTTAGAACAGTACTACACTCCCTCTTCGTTATGGCAATTAATTGCTAGCACTCCTAGCCAACCTATGGCTAGGAAACATAAGACCCTCCTCCACTTATATGCAATTTTTCTTTTTCACCCTTCACAACGCTTTTCTCTCTAAAAACTCTTTTCCCTCATTTACCATGCCAAGCCGGAGAAGCAATGTCAAAATTCCAAGTATGGAATTACTCTTTTGAATGGAAAAAGGACAAATGGGACAATTGATGAATGCCACGACAAAACTTAAAAGCCGTGAGCCCCTTCATTTTGCAAGGTTTCCTCTTGCCTTGCCCACGTCATAAAGCCCAACCCCAATCGTTGCTTCCATCTCCATGATGGCATTCAATATAAGGTAGTCTTCAGAATAAGAAAAAAGATATTCACAAAAAGAAAAAGAAACAAGGAAAAAGATAATAAGGAAAATGAAGAAAATATTGTTTCAACTCTACCCAACAATAAATCGAAAAAGAGAGGGAACGAATTTTGAACCATTGAACCACCTATCCTAGATTATGAAAAATAATCAATTAGATTTTCAAGTTTTCCTTTCTAGGTAGGGAGGGAAAGAAGGTATTAGTAAAATTCCATGTTGTGTAAATTATTTCATTAGACATTATCATTTACCCTTAAAATATTTCCAACCATTTCCTTTGGGTCCTCTTAGATTGCATCCTCACGAGGGCAATTGTCTCAAATCTTAAAAAAAAATATCCTTATTTTCATTGTAAGGAATCAAGACAATCAAGACAGACTATGGGACTATGAAAAGATTGTATTATTCTTATTCAAGACTTAGGATTTCTCTAAAAACTTTTTTAGTTTATTGATGTCAAGATTATTGATGTATTTACTTCGTTATACTAATTATGTAAGAAAAAATATGTTTAGAATTTTATGCTTAAACAATTTATCTATAATTTAATTCGTTAACTATATATGTGTGAATATGTGTTGACAACCATATATTTATGATGCTTCAAGCAAACTCCTATATGGTGGTGGTTTATTTCAATATTAGTGTGAAGATTAAAAAGGGTATCCAAACAAAAGAATTAACATAAGAATATGCTTTAGGAGGATGATTTACAAGCGCCATACATGTGAAAAATGCCTCCAATAACGTTTGGGGGAAAATGCGACTTTTTTGGATTCAAGAAGAGCTAAAAGGTTGTGACTGTCCATGAAGAAAATTCAAGGGTTGCAACAGTTGATAAACAATCACACTCAAAGTTCCTAATCGGATAAAAAAAGATGGATTTATATACTTTCACCCATCAATAGGAAAAAGAAAAGAGTGGATACCTACAAGAAAACTCAAAGGATGCAATCGTTTGGGACAAATTTGTTCAATGTCTTTCCCAATAAGAAGTTTGTATTTGGATTATAACCATTTGAAAAGAAGATTTATAGGATACCACATTTGGAGGCAATATGACTCGTTATGTTATGTAACGTATGTGACTTATCTTCTTAATCGAAACTTCTCAAGTTTTTAGAATCTTTCCACTTCTTTTTGGCTCGCTCTTTTTTATGAAATGTATGTGACCAATCTTCCCAATTACCAATCAAGTTGAAAAAATAATAATAACTATTCACATGAAATGATACTTACTATAGAGATTGGTACAAATTCGATAGATTCAAGTTTAGAATTTCAATAATAATTCCCAAGATCACATCATTCCAAATTTAAAACAGGCATCTTGACTTTACCCAAATGAGCTCACAAGAAATAGGAATGATGTGGGATGTTAATAACATCTACTAAAATACTTCATAAGTGAATGGACTTATGGAGACACTTGAAAAAAAAAGCCCTATAATAAAGAAATACCTAAATACTTACCATAGTGGGGATTTAGATTTCTACTAAATATACCGTGCCTAATTTGAATGTTCTGCTATTGTAACTCAATTTTTTCAATATATTTTAATTCCTAAATTTCATTTTTTTTGGGGATATTTTAAAATTTTGACAGACAAATATGTAAGTTGTACTTTGAATGGTAGTAACTAATATCCATGATTTCAATATGTTGGTGGTGTACTCCAAAATTAAAACCAATTATGCGTGGTCCCTTCATATGGGAAGAAGAAACCCTAATCCTATTATGCTCTTTAACTACATAGGAGGGGCAGAATATTGCTCGCGCAAGAATAAATTTATTGTGTGTGTATATATATGGGCAATATGACATATTATACCCATAGTAATGCGTGTAAATATTCTAACTCGAGTTTTAAATCTTAAAAAGAAAATTGTCACTGAGCATTCTAATTGATTTAGTTATATTCTTAGGTCTTAGCATAATCACAATTAATTTTTTTTTCCTTTTATATGATTCTTGTATGGTTTTTCCATCAATCACATGCTCCTATTTTGCATTATAATGGTACACACATATTACTAACACATATCATTAACGAATGACATAACATTGACATGACTTAAAAATATGTAATATGATATTAAGTTTCTCAATCAATTTTTTTATACCTAGCATTAGTTTTTGGACTTAGTAGTTCCGATTGATTATAAAATATAGGAAACTTAAAAATGAAGAGTTTTATGTTCATTAAAGTTAAGGGCAAGGGGAGTGAAGACTAAATGCCTCATCCACCTCTTGTTTTCTTAGGGAACCAATATCAATTTGTCATTCTTGAGAAAATCACAAATCCCATTTGGGGAGTGGGATTCTTCAAACAAATATATATGTGTGTGTGCACTCGCACGCATGCGCAACGAAGATATAACCAAAAAAATAAACAAATAGAAAATATGTCTCATAAAAATATGTAAATATTTGGGCTAGTAAATCTTATAATATCCATCAATTACTTTTTTAATTACAATAAGAAGAAAAAGAAAGAAGGGATCGAGATGGGCGAGCTAGTTGTGTTTCACTCTTCTCTAAATTTTACCCACCGGCTCCATCTTCTTCTTCCTTTATTTTATTTTAAATTTCTCTATTTTGCTAGGTCCACCGTGCCTTTCTTTCCCTTTGGTGGGCCCATCTGCATTTGGTGTCTTTATTATTTGCTTCTTTTTTTTGTTACGGGGGCGTCTTTATTATGCGATGGGACAGGAGCAAGACGGGTACCCCCTTCTCTCTTCCTCTCCTCCTTCTTTTGTTCATGGAATTTTAAATTTATTTACCATTTCTAATCTCCCATCCACATCCGAGTGTCCTTTGAAACTCTAAATGGCAGGTTTTATGTGCACAGCTGCAATCGGACGTTGATTGCTAATTGATTGTTAATTTTTATTTTATAAAAACTCTTCCTCTTCTTCCTCTCACTCCCACCGTCTCACTTGCTCTTCAATCTTTTCCTTTTAGTTCATTTGAGTTCGAGCATATCTCAACAACATGCATCGTCCTCCGAAAAATGAAAATAAAGATTAAAAGTTGAGGTAGAAAATAGAAAGTTCATGTGGAAACACTATCAAATCTTTCGTAAGAATGCATGTGACAATGTCATATGAAAATTTTTCAAGGACAATAACTTTTATAACGAGAAATGTTTTTTGGAGGATTTTTCCAAGAACCCCCTTTTAGGTGGAGAATCAACAAAGTAAGTATAAATCTTTTTCTCATCTCACTTTCTTGAATAGCTCACTTTTACTAAAATCATTTACTCCCACTTCATCTAGAGCTAGGGTTAGGGCTCGAATTGGAGGAGAACCAAGCTCGAAGATAAGAGATAGATGGCGTTTATGGGAATAATATAAATCCCTTAAGAGTTGGGAAGCATGTGAAGATATCATATAAAAATTTCACAAGGATAATGGTTTTGAAAATGAGGAAAGTTTTCTTGTTGCATTTCTGCCTCCTCCACCTTCTCCTGTAGTTGTAGTAAATGAATCATCATCAACCGATCCCTAAGCCGCCGTAACCTGAACTAAACTATCTCCAAGCTGCTGCATCCTGAGCTGAACTATCACCAAGCCGCCGCCTCCTGAACAGCCTCAATCTCTGAACTTAGATGTTTGTTTATATTTATGCTTGTTGAACTTGGATGTTCATTTTCCTTTATATTTATACTTGTTGAACTTCGATGTCCATTTGTATGCTCCAAGTAGTGGTATATTTAGGTATGCTTCAACTAATATTATAGTTATGATATGTTTAATGACGTTTTGAATTGATATTAATATTACGTGGAGTTTGATCATATTTCCCAACTTAATATCACAACAACACAATATCCTAAATATTCCAGGAAAAATGAGTCGTTGGAGAGTGCTTTCTTTGGCAATTGGGACTTGCACTCATCTAATGGAAGATTTTTGACCAATGCTAATATAATGAACAACTTATTTATGACAGTAATTTCACACCCAACATCACTTGACACACGTGTTTCCCTTTAATTGCCCATATAAACCTAATTTGGAATTGTTTTTCTGTATTGTTTCTTGAATTTTTGGATTGAATTGAGATTTCACGCAATGCTTTTGTGAAATTGATTAAACCAATCAATTGAATATCCATCATTGACAAATTTATTAACCATGGAGCAAATATGAACTGTACATGTGTTCTTTCCTCAATTACAAATCATTCTGCTGCAGCCCAAAGCTAACCAAAGACTGAACCTGTGTTGAAGCCTTGTTTCAAAGTTGCTCTTTTTTTTAGGCTTATAGTAATAAGTTAATATCCTTAACTATAAAGACAAATTCACAATAAACTCGAAGCATAATAAACTACGCTTCAGAGTCACAATCCAAGCCACAACAAAAGCAAATCACCCAAAACAAGCTGACTTTAATCATCTTGAAAGATTAATTAGAAGATATTGGGACAAGCTCTTGAAGAAAGAAGGGCATCATGGTTTACATACGAAAATAGCCAGGTTTACCATCAAATCGATCAAGAATAACTAGCAGGGTCATCCTCGCAATATTCCTAAAAAGCAAAATATCAATGACGTTGTACATTTAATGCAAATAATATCAATTTCCAACCCATAATTCTAAAATAGCTTGACCAAGAAAATTAATAAAAAAAATACAACTACTCTTAATAGGCTATTAAATGAATATGCCATGATACAGAATTCGGTCTCCTAGCTTCCAAAATGGTTATCATACTGTTGGTTTAAGCTTAGAAGTTAGAATCCACATCCATTTTAGTGTCAAAGAAGATTAAAACAAATAGTAACTGTTGACCGATAGTTTACATAGCAAAAGAAAAAAACTAACGGTAGCGATAACATTAGTTGAAATAAACATGCACAATCCCTCTTTCAAAAGTTCATTTGAAGCCCTTCTTTGTATGAATATTCCGGTTCTTTATTCACAATCCTAAAAGCTTGCAGTACACTTGCACCATGCGATGCGAATGGGTAAAAGTAATTTTCTGATCAAGTAAAACTTACAATGTCCCCATCATTTTCAATTAAGAGTGTTGGGGCCTTAATATTGTGGACAATGTCGGGGTAAAATATATTAAATCCACACCTTTGTGCGATTTTTGTAATCCGTTTGGTTGTGCTTACTTTACTCATATCCATTGTGGACAAGGTTAAAATATTTTGGTTTTCTTGGTCGATACTTATCGTGCCACCAATAAGCTTGTATCCACGTGGCTAAATTCAAGGATCAGGTTATCGTGAAGTACCTGCAAGTCCAAATTCACCTCTGCATCATTGCCAAAAACTACATCACCTTCCTCCATGGCTCCCATGGCTTCGATGGCCTTCATTTCAAAATAATCTCCCAATGGAACTAGCTTTGACGCCATCACTTCTTGCACCTATCTTTGTTGTTCTTCTAGTACATCAATTTTTTTCCATTATCGGAACCTCTAGTTAGATGCACAACCTTACTCAGTTTGCGCTAAGCAATATGCAGGGAGAAAATGAATTATCCATTGTAGCCCTATCCTCTTCAGGGTTAACAGCCCGTTTAGTTTCATCACCATGCAATGGTTGTAGAGAAAATGATCCAGCTTCCTCTTCTGACGCCATCATCTCTTCTTTAAATAAGGGTTCTGGGTATATTGATCCTTCATCTAAACATCAAAACCATGAGAATGGTAACTTAGTACCCAGTCTGAACTGAAAGGCGAAACAAGATTTCTATGGAAAAGATATTAGTAGACGGAGACACATCAAGCACACCTTCTTCTTGTACAGGATTGAGGACATTAGCAATTTCTAGATTATCAATGATGTCCACAGGCTGCTCCAAACATTGAAAATGCTTACGCAACATTTTCACATGAAAATCTTTCAAAAAGCCTATGTTTACCAAATATACATTCTCCACAATAAAATAATATAAAAATATATTTACTTTTTCCTTGTATATGTGGATATGTTAACCCCCAAAACTCCATGACCTTAGCTATGCCAGTATGCAAAACTCTATGACCTTCAGTTTCATCACTCATTAGTCATAATTATATTGACGGATTAAATCATACATAAAAATGATTTTCAAATAACCAACGCATATATTACATTTGGGCGAACAACGACATTGACGATTTTTAGATAAGGAAAGATCCAACGTCCACCAATGTTGATTGAAGTCTCCCATTAGTCATAATTATAAGTGATGATTAAAAGATGTGCATTGGCTACCTAATGCCTTATTGTTTTAGGACATCTTTAAGTTCGAATATAGTAGACTTTATGTATTTCCTATTTTACAATGTATGTGATTTTTATTTTTTTTTTGTCAAAGCATGATTGTTGGTTTGAATTTTTTCCGGTAAAAATGTTTAAAAAAAGGTCATAAACCAATTTAGTCATAAACCTTTTGATTTGGTGTTGATTTAGTCCTAAATCTTTTAATCATACCAATTTAGTCATAAACATTTTGAACTAGTGCGAATTTAGTCCTAAACCTTATAGTTTAGTTTGGGTTAATTTTAGCTGGAGTTTGATAGTTTTTATCAAAGAAAATATTTTCCTTAATCAATAAGTCTAATTCATTGACTAGGTTTTTCTGTTATTATTTTATTTTATGAATACGTGTCTTTAGAAGGAATAAATAGATGCACAAGCTCCTCTGCCAAATTAATGAAAATCTTGTGCAAGTAGATGAATTAAATTTTATTGAGGTTTTTCTCTATGGCTAATGAACTATGATACTTTTTTTTTTTTTTATTTGCAATCTCGAGATACTTTCCGCTACTTTTTTTTTTTTAGTGTAATTAATATGTCAAAAGATAAATTAAAGCTATGACTTTATTATTCACCAAAGACACGGAAGAAAAATATAAAAATAAAAAATAATAAGTATCTCAGTACGTGACCTCTCATCCCGAAATGAAGCCTACCAAAATTGGAGCTAATTGGGACCACATAGAAACAAGAAACAAGAAAGCATCATCTTCTTGGGAGAGGAACCATAATGGAATTAGAAGGAAGAGGAACGATGGGATGATTCAAAATCTGGATGGAAGCCACACGAGCTCCATGGTCATTTTACATAGGAAGAAATTGAGGCATTGGGTGCAGTATTAGTCTTTTGTTGATTTGATTTCCGTTGTTTTGGTTTATAAAATTGATGATTATCTGCCTTTGCTTAAAGTGAGTCTTGGCTCGAGCTTAGTGGCTCTAAGATTATAGTTTTATGAGGAGTAAAAAAATCATGTCTCGATTCCCATTTTATTGATTTCCCTATTTATACCATGCCAGAAAGTGAAAGGGCATGTTGATGCTTACCCTTTTCGGCATGAGCCTTAATTTCTTGGTCATTTCAAAATAAGGGACAACATAATTTTTATCTTATTTTTAGAATTGTGAGAAATTGTTTTTCACTTTGTGGACAAGAGGAATATATTTCAGAGGCAGGGTTAAGGAAATCTGTTCTGCACGCTGAATATAGTGTCTCACGAAAAGATCGGGATGTCTAATATGCCTTAGCAATATCAATTGCTACATTGTGTGGTGGAGACGGATAAAAAGAGGAAGAATGAAAGAATGGTAGTGAAAAAAAAGGTTTGGTTTCCTATTTTTCTTGTCAATGCCTTTGTGTGCTTGATGTTTGGCTCATGAATTTTATATGGCGTGATTTTGCTGAATTTATTTAGCTAAGGGGCTAAATCATTTGGGTAGAGAAACAGATTATTCTACTTTAGCATCATAATTTGATGAGGAATAGATGGTGATTATCTATGAAGTACTTATCTTGCATATTTGATGCTGGTGATTAATTTAATGAAATTAGTATTTACAACGGAACTCAGTAGAAATGCATTTGACTGGATAATAAACGGAGAATAAATCGAAATAAAGTGGATAAATATATAAGCAACAAGTTTAGGGATAGACTATTTGAAACATTTTTTTCTCCATCAAGTTCTTTGAAAAAGTTATTATTCTTCATATGATGCAATGTATCACATAATTTTTTTGCCTACTCCTGCTTTTGCCCTCTTCTAGGATCTTTTAGATCTCCTTAATGGCCATTTGCTACTTCTATTCATGCACTACAGATTCATCAGTTCAATTTTTATTTTCTTAAAAAATTGGTGTTCGAATGCCTTTAGGAGATAGTTGACTTAACAATCCTCTCAAAGTTTCTTCGCCTTTCATATGAAGCTCATTTCCCTTCTCTGGAGCACGATGTTTTTATATGTCTAGTCGCTAGCTAGGGAGACTTATGGCTCTTAGTTATACCTTGGCATTTTTTTTCTTTTAATAGTTATGTTACTAAACCCCTGTAATCCAACTTAATTGTTTCACTTTAACATCATACCTTTAAACTTTGATTAAAAGGACTATTGCATCCTGATTTTCATCCATTCAGTGTCTCTACAAAAGAGATGCACCGTGAAATTCATTTTACATTTGCCTAGTTGGTTTATCTATAAACGAGTGGTACTAGGTTAGAGTTGAAGGACTTGGGTTTTTTTATGTAAGGCACTTTTGACTAAAGACACAAATGATTGAACCATCATGTATGTCTTTTGGGCAACAACAAAAAAAATTACTTGTCAACTTTCTTGCCAATAGAGGAAAACCTTAGGTTAAATGTGAAAAATTTGACAAAAATTTGCATGATTTCAAGTGACTTTATATGTTGATTTACATATAAGTTTTTAAGAATAGGTAGTGCTCTATGAATAAATATGAAACCCCAAATGCTAGAAAGCAAAATGTCTTAAAATAAATGTTACTCTAGTTATACCCTTACTTGTTTTTATTGCTCATTATTCAGACAAAGATAATGAAGAAGAAAAGGGAAGAAAGAATACTTGAAAATGCTCAGCATCATGAGGAAATGGTATGTTCGCTGCAGTCACCAAAACAAGATTTCTCTTGTTGAATTGACAATGAGCGTGAAACTTTAGAAGTTTAACTGTTACAGAGAGATAATTTCTATATATCTGCTTTGAGAGAATTTGCTCGAGCAGAGTTTCAAGATTGGAAGAAAAGAAAATGAAATGTATGACTATTGGATTATTCTATATTCAAGTTCCACATCTCCTGTGATCTAGTTTTCAGATACCTCATTTTGACAATTGTTTTTCTCAAATTATATTTCATATTTAATCTATTTGACAACTTATATTCAATTTTTAACCTATTCAACCTATTCAACCTATTTAACAGCTTACATTTCATCTTTAACTTATTCAAACTATTCAACAACTTCTATTCTATCTTTAACCTATTTAACAACTTCTATTCTATTTTTAATCTATTCAACATATTCAACAATTTACATTCCATCCTTAACATATTTAAACTATTCAACAATTTATATTACATCTTTAACTTATTTAACAACTTATATTCCATCTTTAACCTATTCAACATATCAATAATTTATATTCTATCTTTAACATATTTAAACTATTTAACAACTTATTCTATCTTTAACCTATTTAACAATTTATATTACATCTTTAACATATTCAATATATTTAACAACTTACATTCCATCTCTAACATATTCAAACTATTCAATAACTTATATTCCATCTTTACCTTATTTAACAACTTATATTCAATATTTAACCTATTCAATATATTCAACAGCTTACATTACATCCATAACTTATTCAAACTGTTCAACAACTTATATTTCATCTTTAACATATTTATCATTGCATACTACAGCACGTTACACTGTGTACATGACAATTTCCGGCAATTTGGACACTCCAATTCCATCACTAACATTGTGCCTCAGTCGCGGATCAACAATACCAAACAATCCTTATGCGAGCAGTTAAACCTATCTTCCTCTAAAATCCCTACTTTGCATAATGTTATGCCCCAACAATCGAACATCTTTGGACGGAGTATCAACCGACAATACTCCAATTTCAGAATACTGCCATAGCCCGAGACAGGGTAATCTATAAGTGTCACGTTATTGTCAAACTTTGAAACTACGTACTTAGCAACGCAATTGATGCAGTACACGTGATTACAACCCTTAATTTGAAATAGATTATCACTCGTCCTCGGGTGGAAGCAAATTTCACATATAAATCAGTTGGGCTTACAATTAGAAGCATGACCTACTTCACGGTAAGGCTTTTGCTTTCGCGAGAATGACCAAGTTTCTAGCGAAATTGGTTCATTGCCGTCAACATCCTTCTCGTTGAGGCTCTAGGTCATGGTTCGGAGAAGAGAAGCCGCTATCACCTTATGAATGTCCCCATCCTCAATAGCGTTGGACTTGGTGCTATCCCCGGCAGCATCTCGCACGTCGTCTCGATAGAACCATACAATTACGAAAAAGTTATTTTTTTATCTATGCCCTAACAATGTTACTTCAAAATATTTCCAAACTAAGAAAACGCAATATCAATGCAGAAAAACCAAAGAATAGCAATAAAATCTATGTTACTTATATTTTATATTTACCTAGGGTTTGGGAGAAAATTCTCTAGGAGAACCGTCTTTCCCGACTCTAAGAGAAGTTTCCATTTTGCTTCACAACTTGTCAATCTCTCTCTTTACGGGATTTTAGTGCTAGTTCTAGTTCCTCATCTTCCTAGAAAAACTTGAGTTGTAGAGGCACTTCCATCTGTGGCTCAGTCATGTGTCACAGGCCGATCGATTGGAATCGTGACCGCACGGCGACTCGGGCACTTTAGGATCGGATTGGATCGCCGAAGCACCTAAGCCAAGCCTTGCACAGTCGAACGCTCACTTGCTCGCCTTACCCGGATCGTAGAGAGAGAAAGAATCTAGAGATAAGAGCTATGGAAAGAAGCTTTGCTTTGTATTGCGGAAGTAGTGGATGTTTACAAATGAAGGAGGACATCCTTTTTATAGTTGAGGGCCTCGGATTACATCCATTAATCTAGAATTCTATCGACGGACGAGATCGCACCGCCTCAACTACCGACATAAGTGCCAACCACTAGACATAAGTGCTTAAATACTAGCTACCAACATAAATGAAGCTAGAGTCTTCTAGAAACTGTGGGGAGAAGGCTTATTGGGAATCCGAGCGAGCACAGGAGGTCCACAGGCGAGTTGGGGTCGACTCTGGGGAACCTCTCGGGTCATCCATCTTTCGGCCCGTGACATTCTCCCCCACTCAATCGAGCGACATCCTCGTCGCTCTCATCTTGACAAGAGGGCTTCCTTGCTTTGACACGAGCTCTTTTCCTTCGATATTGTTTGGTGCGGACGCTCACGTACGAAGGACCACAACCTTCTATGATGAATTCGGACTTGTCACACGGCTCCAACTTTGGCTTGGGAGGAGCACGCGGTGAGCACTCGACCTCGGGGAAGAGTACTTGGATGGGCATGGTGTGTGTTGGAGTAGGATCCAACTCAACCTTTGGCTTCACCTCAGACAGCTTGTTGAGTTGCTTCACGGACTTCAAGTCTTTGTCAAGGCGTCGGATCGTGGCGATGGTCTTGGTGTCGACCACCCCTTTGATCATGGGGATCGTCGTCGGGTATTGCGGGTCGAGGATCACGAGGCACTTGGTCCTCATGTCGATCATAGATCTCACACTATGGAAGAATTGAATACCAAGGATGAGATCATAATCATCGAGTGGGATTACCTCGAAATCCATCTTTCCCTTCCATGCGCGAATCTTAACAGCTACATCCAAAGTTGACCCTACGCCATGGACACCGTCCGAGTTGATCGGCTTGAACGTCTTCCCAGTCGGCTCAACGTGAAGCTTCAAGGCCTTTGCAACTTCGGTTGACATGAACATGTTCGACGCGCCGGTGTCGACCAAAGCATAAAGCGTTCGGCCACACACTTTGACTTCGACGAAGAACATGTTAGTGTTTGGTGTGATTCCTTTGGGCGGTGATTGAGCTCGGACGGTGTGATTTCTTCTTTGGGCTCCTCCTCCACCTCATCGATGGCTAGGAGAGCATTGATTCGTCCTCTCTTCAGGCACTTTTCGGTCCAATGCGGATCTTTGCAAATAAAGCAAGGAGAGGGCGGAGGTTGATCAAACTTACTCGTGTAGTCGATCGGTGGTCGACCTCTTTGGAAGGACGGCTTAGAAGACCCTTCTCTCCACGACTTGATCGGGCGCGCCTCGGGGAGTGTTTCTTCCTTTGTCGTCGGGTCGATCCGACCTCCAGTCTCTTACTCGGTTGTTCCTTGGCTCAACCTTGGTGAGGTCAACAAGTGACTCGGCCATGCTTACCGCGCGTGCAAGACTACTCACGTCCCGCCGCTTCAGCTCAAGTTGTGCCCATGGCTTTAGTCCATCCATGAACGCTCCGAAAGCCTCCTCTTCGCTTAGATTGCAAATCTGGAGTTTGAGCTTCGTGAACTCCTTCACGTACTCTCGGATCGCGCCTCTTTGCTCGAGACGATGGAGCATGCTACGAGCTTCTTGTTGAGCGAACTCGGGGAAGAAGTAGTCGTAGAATTCCCTCACGAAGTCGTCCCACGTGTTCACGGAATCAGCGCTGCGTGTACTCTCGTCACACCTATTATGCCACCACAGCATCACCGTATCAGACAGGAACATGGAAGCGGTTCGTACCTTGATCGACTCGTCGTGTATGTTGACGGCGCCGAAGTATTGCTCCATGCTCCACACGAAGTTGTCCACCTCTTGGGCAGACCGGTTGCCTTTGAACTCCTTCGGCTTTGGCACCTCGATCTTGGCCACCGTTTGAGTAGGCACCGCACCATTCGTGATGCTTAGCTTGCATAGGGCGAGCTCAGTTTTGAGCTCTTGGATCTCTGCCTTCATGGCTTCAACCTCGTCCCTACACGGGCTTACCTCTTCGATTATTTGGACGCGCTTGTTCAAACCATCGATCGATGCTTCGAGAGCTTCGTCCTTGTCGAACAATGGAGCCGTGGCTTGGTTGATGCCGGTCGTGAAGTCTTCACGGAGCGAGCCCTCAACCTCCATGATCCGGTCTCGCACGTCGTCAAGACCTTCCATGAGTTCAAGCACAGCACTCCGAACCTTCCCGATCTTCTCATCGAACGTGGCCACAGCATCCACCGATGTATCCCATTTCTTCTTACTGCGCAGGTCCTTGACTGGCACAGCCTCTCCAACTAAGTTCGCTCTTGGCTTGACATTCTTTCAAACAGTTGGCGCTCTTCGATCTCTTAGAAACAGATCTCTCTTTAGCTCTTATACCACTTGTCACGGGCCGATTGATTGGGATCGTGACCGCGCGGCGACTCGGACACTTTAGGATCAGATTGGATCGCCGAAGCACCTAAGCCAAGCCTTGCACAGTCGAACGCTCACTCGCTCGCCTTACCTGGATCGTAGAGAGAGAAAGAATCTAGAGAGAAGAGCTCTGGAAAGAAGCTTTGCTTTGTATTGCGGAAGTAGTAGATGTTTACAAATGAAGGATGACACCTCTTTTATAGTTGAGGGCCTCGGATTACATCTATTGATCTAGAATTCTATCGGCGGACGAGATCGCACCGCCTCAACTACCGACATAAGTGCCAACCACTAGACATAAGTGATTAACTACTAGCTACCGACATAAATGAAGCTAGAGTTTTCTAGAAACTGCGGGGAGAAGGCTCGTTGGGAATCCGAGCGAGCACAGGAGGTCCACGGGCGAGTTGGGGTCGACTTTGGGGAACCTCTCGGGTCATCCATCTTTCGGCCTGTGACACATGCTTGGTGTCTCCCATGCAGCTTCCTTCCCAACAGCATCACCGTCAACTTCGTTATCTCTAATTTTATAAGCAAGATGACGGCAACGCTTACCTCTAAATTTATGAGCAACACGATGGCAATGCTTACATTATTTGTTTCTTTCTTTTCTTGAATCTCATTATTCTTCTATTCTTTTTCAAGAATCCGAAAAGTCTCATCGTTATCAATCATAATAATAAGAATGGGGAGGGAGTGAAAAATGAATAGAGAAGTCACGTATACAAAAATTGAAAGTTAAAATAGAGTAAACGGCTCATATTCTATAAATACTATCTTTTTAAGCATTTATTGCTTTTTTATAATTAAAAAAATTCAGTTGGTTGATTTTTTCTTTTTTGCTTTTTTTTTAAATTTTATTTTGCTATGATGGTTAATTAAGAAAATAAAAATTTCGTCTGTGGCCAACAACTACTACTACAAAAGGGAGAGGAAATAAAATTTTTATCTATAACTATGTAATAATGGAGCCTAGCAGTATTAAAAGTAAAAAGACACTGCTCCGGTTATCAAAAAGCTGTCTATTTCTTTGCCGTTATAGTCATATTTAACAATTTACATTCCCTTTCTAACATATTCAACATATTCAACAATTTACATTCCATCTTTAACATATTCAAACTATTCAACAATTTATATTACATCTTTAACCTATTTAACATATTCAACAACTTACATTTTATCTTTAACCTATTTAAACTATTCAACAACTTATATTTCATTTTTAACCTATTTAACAACTTACATTCCATCTTTAACCTATTTAACAATTTACATTTCATCTTTACATTCAGTCTATTCAACAACTTACATTTCATCTTTACATTCAGTCTATTCAACAACTTACATTCCATCTTTAAATTATTTAACTTGATTGATGAATTATAAAGTAAGGAAAAATTAGGGAAGGGAAGGCTGAGGGCAGATGATATTGCGCCTGAGCAACTTAACTAGTTTGATTACCATAATTCCTTTGACCATGATTAATTTGATTACTATAACCAATTAATGTCAAAGATATTAGATCTACAATCGTTTGATTTGTTTGCCATGATTACCAGCCTCAACCTTGGAAGATGGAAGGCCTCAATAAGAAATGATAATCTCACAATATAAAGAAAGACCTACCGAAAATCAAATTGTCAAGTATATGAAAGTATTTATAAGAAATGAAAACCTTCTAAGATATTATCCCATAAAAACTAAACTAAACTAAAGTTATATAAAATGAATTAGTAAAACCCTCCTGGTGGGAGTAATAACGTGGTGATGGAGTATCAAACGAAACCAACAACGTAATGATGGAGTATCAAACGAAGCCAAAGCAAATCATAAAAACTTAATAAGCAAACCACCCGTCTTTTCAAAGTCATCTCTAAAATCAATGTAAGACCCTCGTAGAAGATCGTCATAGCACAAAACACAGACCACCAGAAAATTCGTGCGCTTGCTTGCTAAGTCACGGCAAAAATGGATCTAGTCAAGCCGAATATATAGTTACGTCTATTTCATTTCATTCCGTGAACAACAATAACAATAATAACAATACACTCCTCCAAGCTCACCTCAACAAGATAAAGGTAAAAAGAAAGTGACCACAAAAAAGAGCAAATCAGAAAGCCAACATGTCCTCAATGTCCTCAAGATTGCCTCGCTCTTCTCTGGGTCTCTCTTTCTAAGGTTGCAAACGCCTATTTTTAACAACCTCGACCTCCATAGTAAGAGGATGACAGAAGAGAGAGGGATGATGGGCATGTGCATGTGTCGTGCATGTGTGTGCACGGTTTTATTCTTTCCTTTTTCTTTTCTCTCTCTTTGCATCTTTCTATTTTAGCAAAAATAAACTTCTATACACCTATGTCGATTGCTTAAAATTAACGAGAGTAGTTTAAAGTTGAAGATGTCCACTAAAAATGGGAATACTTGCTAGAATTTATCAAACGCTTTTATATACATATCTCACATACATGTCCCGTCCCTATACTCAAAGTTTGTCCATCACCAACAACAAATCAAATGCAATTAAAATTAAAAAGATAGAATGCTTTTGATACATTCCAAAGCCAAGTTAAAATGCACAAAAAATAAAAAACACTCTAATTTTCAAACAATTTATTAAATAGCTAGAAAATTAAAAGGAAACAGGCCCACGCAATAAATATTACAAAATAAAAGCATATGGTTGATTGGAAAGCCATGCAAGAACTATGAAAAAGAAGAAAAAAATAATTAAAGTATATAATTGAATCGATTAGAATGTTTATAACTCATTTGGAGTTATGGTTTTGGTTTTCTTTTTCTAAGATTTAAAACTCCGGTTGAAAATAAATTCCTTCTTATCCTTACCCAACTCCTTTTATGTCCCCTCCCTATCTAGCCAAGAAGTAGGATTTCTTCTTTTAGGACTATTCTTAAGCCCAAGCCAAAATGCATAACTATAAAATCTGAAAAAGTTTACATTACATCTTTCACATATTTAAACTATTCAACAACCTATATTTTATCTTTAACATATTTAACAACTTATATTCTATTTTTTTATCTTATTCAACATATTTAACAATTTACATTCCATCTTTAATCTATTTAAACTATTCAACAATTTACATTCAATCTTTAACATATTCAAACTATTCAACAACTTATATTCTATCTTTAACTTATTTAACAACTTAGATTTTATCTTTAACCTATTCAATAACTTAGATTTCATCTTTAACCTATTCAACATATTCAACAACTTACATTTAACTTACCTTTTATCTTTAACTTCTTCAAACTATTTAACAACTTATATTTCATTTTTAACCTATTTAACAACTTACATTCCATCTTTAACCTATTTAACATATTCAACAACTTACATTCTATCTTTAATATATTCAATCTATTCAACAACTTATATTACATCTTTAACCTATTTAACTTGATTGATGAAATATAAAGTGAGAAAAAGTTGGGGAAGGAAAGGCTGACGACAGATGATATTGCGCCTGAGCACCCTGACTAGTTTAGTTACCATAATTCATTTGATCATGATTAGTTTGATTACCATAACTACAAATTAATGTCAAAGATATTAGATCTACAATCGTTTGACCTATTTGCCATGATTGCCAGCCTTAACCTTGAAAGGTGGAAGGCCTAAATAAGAAATGATAACCTCAAAGTATAAAAAAAGACCTACTAAAAATCAAATGGTCAAGAATATGAAAGTATACATAAGAAAGGAAAACATTCCAAAATATAATCCCATAAAACCCTCATGGTAGGAGTAACAACGTAGTGATGGAGTATCAAACAAAGCCAACAACGTGGTGATGGAGTATCAAACGAAGCTAAAGCAAATCGTAAAAACCTAATAAGCAAACCACTCGTCTTCTCAAAGCCACCTATAAAATCAGTGCTAGACCCTCCCCACGAAAGATCTTCACAGCACAAAACACATACCACCAGAAAATTTGTACGCTCGCTCATTAGGTTACAACAAAAATGGGTCTAGTCAAGCTGGAAATATAGTTACGTCCATTTCATTTCGAATAATAACAATGCACTCCTCCAAACCCACATCAACAAGATAAAGGTAAAAAGAAAGCGACCATAAAAAAAGCACATCAGAGAGCCAACATGTTCTCAATATCCTCAAGATTGCCTCGCTCTTCTTTAGGTCTCTCTCTCTCTCTCTGAGGTTGCAAACGCCTATTTTTAACAACCTCGACCTTTATGATGAGAGGATAACAAAAGAGAGATGAATGATGGACATGTGCATGTGTCGTGCATGTGTCGTGCATGTGTGTGCATTGGCTTTATTCGTTTTCTATTTTTGCAAAAATAAACTTCTATAGACCTATGTCGTTTGCTTAAAATTAACGAGAGCAGTTTGGAGTTGAAGAGGTCCATCAGAAATGAGAATGCTTGCTAGAATTTATTAAACGCTTTCACATACATATCTCTCATCCATGTACTCAAAGTTTATCCATCATCAACAACAAATGAAATATACATTAAAATTAAAAAAATAAAATACCTTTGACGCATTTCAAAGCCAAATCAAAATGCACAAAGGATAAAAAAACACTATAATATTCAAACAATTTATTAAATAACTAGAAAATTAAAAGAAGATAGGCCCATGCAATAAAAATTACAAAATATGAGCGTATGATTGATCGGAAAGCCATACAAGAATTATAAAAAAAGAAAAAAATAATTAAAGTATATAATTGAATCGATTAAAATGTTTATAGCTCATTTGGAGTTGTGTTTTTCTTTTTCTAAAATTTAAAACTCCGGTTAAAAATAAATTCCTTCTTGCCCCAGCCCCACTCATTTTATGCCATTTCCTTGTTTAGTCAAGAGGTAGGATTTTTTCTTCTTAGAACTATTCTTAAGCCCAAGTCAAAATACATAACTATAAAATTCAAAAAAACTTACATTATATCTTTAACCCATGCAAACTATTCAACAACGTATATTCTATCTTTAACATATTTAACAACTTATATTCCATTTTTATCCTATTCAACATATTCAACATTTTACATTCCATCTTTAACATATTCAAATTATTCAACAACTTATATTACTTCTTTAACATATTTCACAACTTATATTCCTTTTTAACATATTTAACATATTCAACAATTTACATTCTATCTTTAACCTATTTAAACTATTTAACAACTTATATTCCATTTTTAATCTATTTAACAATTTAATTTACATCTTTAACATATTCAATACATTTAACAACTTACATTCCATCTTTAACCTATTCAAACTATTCAATATCTTATATTCTATCTTTAACTTATTTAACAACTTCTATTCAATCTTTAACTTATTCAACCTATTTAACAGCTTACATTACATCTTTAACTTATTCAAAATGTTCAATAACTTATATTTCGTCTTTAACCTATTTATCTTTGCATGCCACGGCACGTTACACTATGCACAAAATAATTTTCAACAATTTGAACACTCCGATTCCATCACCACCATCACGCCTTGGTCGTGGATCAACAATGCCGAGCAATCCTTATGCGAGCAGTAAAACTTCTCTTTCTCTAAAATCCTTGCCTCACATAATGCTATCCTCCAGCAATCGAACACCTTTGGAGGGAAAATCAACCGGCTATACTCCAATTCCAAAATGCTGCCACAGCCCGAAATAGGGCAATCTATAAGTAGTTACATACTTAGCAACGCAATGAATACAGTACATGTGACTACAACCCTTAATCCGAAATAGGTTGCCACTTGTCCTCGGGTGGAAGCAAATTTCATATATAAATCAATTGGGCTTAGAATTAGAAGCATGACCCACTTCACTGTGATGCTTTTGCTTTTGCAAGTATAACCAAGCTTTGTCAGAATTGGTTCATCACTGTCGTCGTCCTTCTCGTTGAGGCTCTAGGGCATGGTTTGGAAAAGAGAAGCCATTATCACCGTATGAATTTCCACGTACTCGGTGGTGTTAGACTTGATACTATTCCCAGCAGTATATCGCACGTCATCCTAGTAGTACCAGTTACAATTACAAGAAAGTTATTTTTTTATCTATGCCCTAGCAATGTTACTCTAAAATATTTCCAAACTAAGAAAATGTAATATTAATGCAGAAGAGCCAAAGAATAACAATAAAATTTATATTACTCATATTTGATATTTACCTGGGGTTTGGGAGAAAGTTCTCTAGGAGAACCATCTTCTCCGACTCTAAGAGAAGCTTCCATTTTGCTCAACAACTTATCAATCTCTATATCTTCATAGGATTTTGGTGCTAATTCTAGTTCCTCATCTTCCTAGAAAAACTTGAGTTGCAGAGGCACTTCCATCCATGGTTTAGTCATACTTGGTGTCTCCCATGCAACTTCCTTCCCAGCAGCACCATCGTCATCTTTGTTATCTCTAATTTTATAAGCAATATGACAGCAAAGCTTACCTCTAAATTTATGAGCAAAACGACATCAATGCTTACATTCTTTATTTTTCTTTCTCTCTTCTTGAATCTCATCGTTCTTCTTTTCTTCTTCAAGAATCTGAAAAGTCTCATCGTTGTCCATCATAATAATAAAAATGGGGAAATGGTAAAAAATGAAGAGATGAGTCACGTATACAAAAATAGAGAGGTAAAATAGAGGGAATGACTCCTACTCTATAAATACTATCTTTTTAAGCGTTTATTGTTTTTTTTATAATTAAAAAAATTACGTTGTAATTAAAAAAATTCAGTTGATTGATTTTTTTTCTTTTTTCTTTTTGGATTTTGCTAAGGTGGTTAATTAAGAAAATAAAAATTTCGTCTATGGTAGGCAACTACTACTACAAAAGGGAGAGAGGAAATAAAAATTTTGTCTGTAGCTGTGTAATAATGGAGCCTAGCAGTATTAGAAGCAAAAGGACGTTGCTCCGGTTCTCACAAAGCTGTCTCTTTCTTTGCCGTTCTAGTCATATTCAACAATTTACATTCTATATTTAACATTTTCAAACTATTTAACAACTTATATTACATCTTTAATCTATTTAACAACTTATATTTCATCTTTAACCTATTCAACATATTCAACAACTTATATTCCATCTTTAACCTATTTAATAACTTAGATTCCATCTTTAACCTATTCAACATATTCAACAAACTTACTTTTTATCTTTAACCTATTCAAACTATTCAACAACTTTATTCCATTTTTAACCTATTTAACAACTTACATTCCATCTTTAACCTATTTAACTTATTCAACAACTTACATTCCATTTTTAACATATTAAATCTATTCCACAACTTATATTTCATATTTAACCTATTTAATTTGATTAATGAAATATAGAGTAAGGAAAAATTGGAGAAGGGAAGGTTGAGGGTAGCTGATATTACGCTTGAGAATCCTACTAATTTGATTACCATAATTCATTTGACCATACATATCAAAACTTTCAATTTAAGTAATTAGCAACAAAATTTCTTACAAAGTTGAACGATCAAATAATCAAGTTAAAATCAACGGCCCAAAATGAAATGCCTAACTATGTTAATAGAACAAGTTGAGAAAGTAAAGGCGAATTCGTAGCAGAACAAGTTGCACAATCTATATTACATTTTAGAGCAAGAAATAGCACTCAAAATCTAAAGTAACCTTCATATCGATTCGATTTATTTAAAACTTTGGAATGAAAATGAAAAAAATTGCTCCAACCTAACATCCACATTGCAATGTAAGTCTTCTAACAAGCGGAGAGGAATACTTTCAAGGAAACATAAAATCAAAACAATATTTTAGTATATTCCTATCGTCTAAACTTAAAAACTTAAATAACTATATATATATTCAATGCAACACAATGTGATGATATCCTCTTTCCCATAAAGCTAATCCATTGACACCTGCAAGCTACCGTTTGTCGTCCATCACTTAAACTGGAGAAATAGCAAGATGAAATAGAAAGTCGGGCAATTGGATAGTCAATCACCGCGAGACACTCAACAAAATTTATCCTAGAGTAGAAACAACAAGACGAAATTTGTATGGTAAAAATATAAGGAAATTCTCGATTGCAGCTTGTTGGTCTTCCACGACTAAGCAGAGACTGTAGAAAACATTGTTCAAAACATTGTTTGATGCTAGAAACCCAAAACCTAAATTCAACTATCCACGAAAGAAAATAGAATACATAATTTTTACACTAGACGCCAAATTTCACTTTTTTGCCTTTCCTTTTTTTTTTTAATCATTTTTTGTCATATTTTCCTTTTTATCAAACTAACATAACCTAATTAATCGAAAAAAAATTACCTAACCTATATTTCACTAAATAAATACCAATCGCATCATAAATTTACTTTAATATGCAATTGTATATGAATTTTTTTTTGTCATAAATAGGTATGAATTTAGGTATTTACCAAAAAAAAAATTAAGTATTGCTAAAAATTGTAATTAATGTATGCCACTATCTATCATTTTCATTCGGGAGGGAAAGGATGATGTGTTTAGGGGAATTGCCTAAGAGATAGGCTATTAGGCTATTGGAGTTGAATAGAAATCAAGAAATTATACCTCACTTCCCACCCACTTAGAGAGTTTAGTTAATCAATTAGTGCCCTTTTGATGCCTAATCTTATTCAATTCAAGAAATGTCAGTTAGATAGTAAATTAATTTTAAACTTATTCACTAACATATGAAATGATCATGCGAGTACCCAATCATTAAAATAACAATTAGAGACCAAAAAAACATTAAATAACTTGCAAGTATAAACTAGAACCGAATGGGTAATCTTATTCAATTCAAGAAGATGTCTCTTACATAGTCTGGATTAATTTTAAACTTATTCATTAATATATTAGATGATCATGCAAGTGTGCAATTATTAAAATAACAATTAGAGACTAAAAAATATTAAATAACTTGCAAGTATAAACAAGAATCTAAAGCTAAGAGATAAGAAAAAATGCCATTCTTAACTAGATCCAATGATAATTGAAATGGAAATGCACAAATAGTGACTTAGTATGTCTCTAAAAACATTCAAATCTAAGAGCTTGTTAAATTCTAAGAACAATTTTTTGGATCAAAGGTTTTAACACATTTTAAGAGAAGATTACTCAAAATAACTAATTCTTAAGCCTTTTCCTAAAACTAAAAATTTTCGAAATTTTTTAAATTTTTAATTTTTTAAAAATAATATTAACAAAATATTTATTACCGAAAAAAGGGATTCGGGCTGGGCCCTCCCCAACACACGGCCTGCCGCTGGTCCCACCTGGACTCCAGTGGGTTCGGGCTAAAGGACAATTCGGGCTTACAGGAAATACTCTTTCAATTAGAACCTCTCCAGCCCAAGTCAGAGTTCAACACATGAAGCCCACAGTGGCAATTTCCTAACCCATTCTACTCCAAGTTCGAATCCTATTCTTCTGAGTGCGATTCAGCCCACTTTTGCTAAAACCACACTCAACCCATTTCCAACCAAGACAAAATACTCAGCCCTCCTTTGAAACCATGACCAGCCTAGGTCACTAAAAATTTTGAAACCATGACTAGCCCAGGTCATTGAAAATTCTCCTTTGTGTCTTCTTCGGCCGACCGCACCAAAATCTTCCGAAACCATCAAATTCAACCCGCTCTATCTAATCAAATCCAGTTGAATGAGACCAGAAAACCTAAGACCGCTAAACTGATTAAGCCCAACACACCATGTCAAATGGCCACCTTACTCAGCCTCACCTCGTCTCCTTGCTCCTTCCTATTTGCAAAACAAAAAGAAACTGAAGATTGAACGTGAACTCCAACGCGTAACCGAGACTCCACCGTGAGCTTATGTCAGTCCATCACCACCGGACCATCATCCACCGTCCCTTATGACCTCGCCAACATTTATCGAACAAACCCCAACACCATGTAGGCACCGAGCAAGACTCGACAAGGAAAAAAACATCTTGAGCCATGGTCTCGCTTTTCTTTTTTGAAAAAAAGAAAATTTTCATAACTAATTATAAGATTTTTTTTTAAATTATAAATTTTAATACTAGCAATGCAAGAGCTCTCAATACCTATGTGTTATGCAAGTTAATGAAAATTATTTTTTTAGGGATTAAAAATTAATCCATGATTTTCAAATGCAATTAAACCCTAAATGAATTGCCAAGTTTGGTATCAAAAATGTCCTTTTTCATTTATCATTTTGTATAGCACGAATAAACATTTTAATGACTTTTTTTGGATGGAAACATTAAATGACTCTAAACATGACGATTTACCACTAATAAGTCATAAGGCCGATTAATCTATATTAAGACCTAAACATGCGACTTTGGCATGAACGCTTCTACTAAGGTATAAGGGACGCTCCGAGACCGCCAAGAGCTCATTACAAGGCCCGAAGCTCGGCCGAAGGCCGGTTGTGCGACCTTCAAAGAATATGAACCGTAGGGTTCAGCCCTTTTCTGAGCGCGAATTCAACTCCTAAATGGTCCGATTGACTGAGGCCGGCCTAAAGAGCCTGAATATTTGCTATCCCGAGCATTACATGGCTTGGACAGTGGGCATTCAGATATCTAAGACATGATTACCCTGATGAGACATAAGCTAATCCATCATGGATTCGAGACGACGGACACGTGATATAATGGTGTTATGACCGAAACGATTACTCGAATTACATGAGGATAATGCTATAGACTGAAAATGAGTCCTGAACGTCCTAGTTCGAACTGATGTACGTGCACTTCAGGGAGACATAAGCTCATCCAAACAATAATGCAACATGGTGTTGACATTGAGCATAAATCTTAAAAATGGATGGACCTCTCTCATTACCTTGGAAATGTTGGACTAAGGTAGGATTTGGCCACGGAGACGAGCATTGTTCAACTCGAACTCAAGTCGAGCATGTGTGCATTCATCTTTGTCTCATGTGCCCTTTTTAAAAAAAAAAAATTCTAAAATGATTTTCTTTTTAATGCAAGACAGACTTTGAAAAAATTAGTTGTCACCATCCATAAACTATAATACTTCTAATTTCTAACTGCAAAAGCGATGCTTAGTGAACCAGTTCCTAGAAGTTTAATTATTTAATCGAGCATGTTAGGTGGTTAGCATGATTTAGCTAAGGCCTAAATAAATGGTACTATTTATCTAGAAGGGTTCGGGAAATTTTCCGAGTCTGTATTGGTACTTAATTTAATAACTTTGGCCTAGATTAGTATTTTTAGAAATTAAATTGAATTATTTAATTAATTTTCGAAATTAATTAATTAATAATTATTTTTCAAGAATTTTGGCCGGAATAGCCGGTGACCGAAATTTCGTGCTGATTGCAATAGTGTGGTATTTTGCACCTATAGAAAATTGAAATCACAATCTTCAACATGAACAAACACCAACATAACCGTTTGACAAATATATATATATAATGAGATTATGTTACTTTTATATTTAACAAGAATTTGTTGTTTTACCCAAAACATTTATTTTCCAAACACGACCGGTTCGATTTAGTGTTCCAATCTTTTGAAATCGACTCACCTTAAAACCGATCACTAGAGCCATCGGACATTATACTTTTCTTTTTCTAGGTTAGTGAACTCAATTTTTCTCCTTTTTTTTTTCCCGGTTTTTTCCTTTCCAATTCTTGTCCTTCTTCCTGCTCCTACCTTAGCTGCTAGTGCACTTCGTTGATCATACCCGCAGTACGGCAACGACCTCCCTCCACCCTCCACCCTCCCTCCCTCTGTGATTGTAATGTACTCTATTTTTTCTCCCCAAGAGAATAAAAAACAATCGAATATTTACAATGAGGGGGAGAAAGTTATTGCTTTGAAGCAGATAAGTATATAAATATCAATATATATCAAAAGATGAAAAGATGTCTAAGAAGCAAATACATGTATTTTTTTAAAAAAATTAATAAAACAGCGGAAAACATTGAAATATTAGCAATTGCTTTCAAAAATGAATCTTTATAGAAGAGTTTGGCTAGAAAGCTCCAATGTATATAAGAACTTAAACACTATAAATCATAAAAGATGCAATGTAATAATTAAAATCAAGCCAATAAATTCAAATGATATAATTTTCATCTAAGAGATCACTATACCCATCTCCACAAATTGTTGAAAATTATAACATATGCAATTAGGATTGATGATAAATTTGGATTTGAGCGAAAAATGGAAGGACCATCATCAATGTTTCTCTCTGATGATTGCTATACTTATTGTTCGGCATTTGCGTTGCGAGCAAAAAGAGAATGTTGATGATGTCATTCTAGAAAAAAGAAAAATGTCGAATCTCGAGTAGAGTACATATGTATTAAATTAAAAGCCTAAAATAATTATGGATAAAAGAATTTAAAAAAAAACAAAGGAGAAAAATCGTGTCAAAAAGAGAAGGTAGTTATTGACATATTGGCATTTCCATGATAACGGCATCTGAGGCTTTGGAAGGGAGAACGCAGTTTAGCGCCTCTTCATGGGATGGGGCGGGGCCCGGTGCAACGGCGGGTGCATTCCGGCTCACACGTTGGAGGCTGGAAGCCGTTGCGATCTTGCAACTCCTGAAAAAAAAAAAGAAAAAGATCCGACGGTCCCCCCAACCTCGTACGGAGGAAGTCAACATGCTGACGTGGAAGCTTCTTGACCCCTGACGTGGGCCCCACCGGAAGAGCAAGTCCCAAAATCGACTGGTCTCGTGGTAGTGCCTGCATTTTCAATACGAGTAGTGCCGACGTGGAAAACTTGAGTGCTTCGTAGCAGTGCCCGCATTTTCCATAATCCATCGTAGCTAGTCATTTATGTGTTGGGGCTTGGCAATTTGGCATGTCATATTTACCAATTTATATAGTTTTATCATCTATGGATATCACACATTTTGTTTAATGGTGAAATATGAGCTACTTGCTACTATTGTGAGTATTTACAGCTTCCAGAAGTAAAAGGAATTGCACAATTTAGTTGTCCAAGGAGTGACCGTTGCCGGCAATATGCTAGTTCTTCTAACTAGGTTATTTTGTTGCTTGTGGTTATCGATATTTCAATATTTGATTTGCTCTAGAATTAAATGTTTTCTAATTTTTTTTCCTTCATATTTAAGGAATTTTACTTGGTGGGCGTACATTGCAAGGAAATCCGACTAAGTAAAACTTTCTAATTTCAAACTTTTCAAGAAAGTCAGTTAATTTCTCGAAATTAAGTGTGGTGGAGAAGCCACATTTGTTTTTAAAGACTAATGGTTTGTTAGCTCATCATTTTCCTTGTAAAAAGGATTAATAGATATATCTAATATTGGAAGATATTTTTTGCTGGAGTATCAACAGAAATATTGACGAAATATGACATGTCACAAGGCAATATGAACTTTTGACAAATGGATTGCGTTGAGTTCGCTTGATGGTACTTCACTTGCGTAAAAAGTGTGTCAAACGAGGTTTGAATGGAGGTGATTTTTAGAAATTTGAGTGTGGTGGAAAGTAATTGCATTAAAAAAGAAAATCTAAATTGACTAGAAATGTATAATATTGAATTACATAAAAAGGAAAAGTATAGAGAAATGTAAATGGGCATGGAATTGAAAATTGTAAGGAAAATATAAAATTGAAAGCTCTTACAAAGTGTGTTCCCACTTGTGTGTTCTACACTTCAACTCTTGGGCTTTTTTTATGCTATTGTCGCCTAATTCTCTAATTCTATGTATAATTTCAATTCTATCTTGAATTTATTATTATTTAATTTTTTTGCAAACTTTCACTATAATCCCAAATATGCCCACAGATTCAATAGTCTCGATTAGTTTCTTCAAAATTATTAATATCAGGACAAGTTAGAGGGTTATTATTAGAGCGGGCATCTTCATCAATACCCCACCTTCATATAGAACAACAATAGCCTCTTGATATTGGTAATCTTGAAGAAACTAGTGAAGGTGTGAGCACATTTGTGATTAGAATAAAAATTGGGGATTTTTTTTTTTAATAAAAGAAAAAGTTCAGAGTGTAGTTGGAATTAAATCTAAAGTTGAGGGAGAAAGGACTATGCTAGCATGGATGCACTGTTGCTTCCTATGAGAAATTGTGCAGTTTGGGCTGTCCATTTCATTTTTGTATAATGGGCAACCGAATGTAACTTTGCTGTGAAATATCATTAGGACCTGACATTTGAGATTTCTTGATTGAAAATTCTCATTTATTTCTTTCCAATTTCTCTTCACTTTCTCTCTATATTAATTGTCACTCTCCATCATCAGGAGTCGTACCTCTATCTCCAAATGAGAGTCACTGATATTCATATGGTTAGTCTATGGTAATGTCATTAAGTGCCTGAATTTGCCTTGTCAGTTCTTCGCATTCTGCCTATCTTCTGCAATACTGAGGCATCATCGTCGGAAAGGCCCGTGAACGGAGATGGTTGCCTTGTGGAGGTTGAAGATGGATGGAGGCTGAATAAGAGGCACTTAATGTCATATTTTCCGGGGGAGTTGATGGTTATTTGAATGTTAATTTTTCTGCCTTTTGATATGTTAGATTCTAGGAACGACGGAACGTTGAAGGAGAGACGAAACACAAGGCGTACATTACATGTCTATCAATTGATAACGCCACAATAATACTTCCAAAAAAGGATTCAATTGATATTCCTGATTTACATTATCCACTTCAAATACCTTTTGGTACGGGGGCTCAAATTTGAAATATAATTTGTGGTTTCTCCCTTTTTCTAATTGCTCAGGTTCGTTCGGAGCCTTTAGCTTCTAACATTTATTTTTTCAAAATTTGCGGTTATCACAAATGGATTCTTAAAGTCTTCGAAAATATACGACCTAGTTTCACGCCTTTTCTTTCTCTCTAGCTCTTCCTCTCTCTTATAACCAACTCAACGGAGAGAACGTGAACGTAATTCGGTTCTCAAATCCTTCAAGGATCTAATTACGGAAAAGTTTGAGTGACCCGATCAATATTTACTTTGATTTAAGCAAGTACAAAATCCATTTTGAATTTGATACTAATAAATACTCGCTTGATTTAGCCCATCCAATCGACCAATGTCTAATTTCAAGTTTAATTGTTATATTATGAATACATATCCTAATTTGACTGGACAATTTGCGTTTGCAAATAACACTGACTAATTATTAAAACAGTTTGCAGCGTTTTATGTTTGGCTCAAAATTTTCGCCCTTTAAAAATATATTTAAGAAACTACGTTGAAATTCTCTAGTTTATCCTCTATTAATTTTAAATTCAATAAGAGGATGAATATTCATGTAGTTCCTCTTTATTCATTTGCAGAAATTTAGATCCAGTAAGAATAGGAACCCAATATGCAATAGATCATTAAGCTAAAAGCGAAAGCACTGTAACTATCGTTCTCTCAATTTTGGCTTTAAACGTTATATAGATTAGAGTGCCCTTTCTCATAAAGATTTTAAATAAAAAAAAAATACCTTAATTTCAATTTTTCCATGGGGTGAAAATTTGTGGTTGAACTAATGTGCTTATCTCTCTTTGGATCGGCTCCCACACCTACCGCCCCCAAACGAAAAAGAAAAAGAAGGATTGCATCGAAAAGTCTATCGTCAACATTCCCCCATTGCACCAACTAGCTTATGTTAGATAGCGCTAATTGACCCAAGCCAACATATTTGATTGGGTTTGATTAACTTTACTACAAAATAATTGAAAATATCCAATAATTGGGTCCCGTAACATGAATCAAGACACTTCATTGCTGCAAATTCTAATCATAAACGTTGGCGTGAGAGAGTAGAGCATATTGGAAGATATCCATATTAATATACAATGCCATTGATTGCGATATCACTTTATATTTGCGAAAGACAAGACCATTGTATGATATTAGACAATGCATGACAACTCAAGTACAATTGCATAATCGTATAACAGAAATGTGTTAGGATGGTGTACAATAGGCATGACGTCCTAACCGTAACCAGTGATGGATGGGCTCTGTAGAAGCGATTATATGCAAATGGCTAAGTGTGATCTAGGTAAAAGGGAGATTGGAGAGAAAGACCTAAGTAAAGAGGCTCGATTAGAATCCAAAAGTAAAGTGGCTTGATCAGAACCAAATCTGTAGATTAGGCAAGTGCTAATAATTTGAATAATCTTTCAAGTGTACTGAATAAATATGTAATGTATAGGTGATCTTGGGTTTGAACGTTTTGTTTACATTGGATAAACGATTTTCTTAAGGAGCATTCGTCGTTAATACTCCTTCGATTTGAAGAAATGTAACATGCTAATAACGCTTTCCCTACATTCAAATTTTCGATAAAATCAAGTGAAATGAAATTACTGTGCATTCACCTACCCTGCATATGCAGAGCTCATATGCCTTTTTCTAACACGTTCTTTCGTGCAAAGCATGCTCTTAAACAGTCAACTTCTGATCAAAAAGAAATTATTATTGTCGATTTGCAAATCAAAAACCTCAAGGACGATGCAAAGTCGGTACTTACGCGTGATTGACTCGGTGGTCCTCGTGAATCTTTTGATTTTTAAAAATTATTTTGGTCCTATGACCGATTAAGCCCTATCCTCACGTCTGTCCATATATGTTGCACTCACGTTTCATAACGTAGACAACATGATGAAGCCTGTCCCTAGTGAAAAAGCACGACCAGTTAAGTGATTGATCTCGATCACTCTTTTGTTGCATCTTTCTCTGCAGGTGTCTTCTTTAGAAGGCTCCTTTCTGGGTTCATTTCCGCCTATAAATTCCTTCCAATAGTATCCACTTTCCCAGCGATTTCAGATCGAGATACAGAGATGGCGAAGCCAGGTTTAACGGCAATGGTGGTGGCAGCTCTTGCTCTGGTGGTGGCCACGGTGGCGACACTCGCCCGTGCCGAGGTGGATGACCCCGTGAAGGTGGACGCCTGGTTCACTAGGCTTAGCCACGCCAAACGCAAGACCACACGCCTCCACTTCTACTTCCACGACACGCTCTCTGGAAGGAACCCCACGGCAGTGCGCGTCGCCAAGTCCACGATGACCGAGAAGTCCCCGACGCTTTTTGGGGTGGTCAACATGATCGACGACCCGCTGACCAAGGGCCCTGAGCCAGAGTCCCCCCTTGTTGGCCGGGCACAGGGGTTCTATGGCTCAGTTGGGCTTGAGTCGACGGCCCTGCACATGAACATGAACCTCGTATTCACGACCCCGGAGTACAACGGCAGCACCCTGAGCATATTGGGCCACAATCCGGCACTCGAGACCTATCGGGAGATGCCTATCGTTGGTGGGACTGGCGTTTTCCGGCTGGCAAGTGGGGTCGTGACGGCGAAGACGTTCTTTCTCAACCTCACCACCGGCGATGCTGTAGTTGAATACAAGGTCATAGTTTTGCATTACTAGACACTTTGTAGATATATCGTGGCTTGTGTTTCCAATTTGGTTATGCTCTACGTGCTTCGTGATTTTTCATTGATTTTTGTGGTTTGGAATCTTCCTGTGTGGGCTCTAGATGAACTATAAATTGGACTCGGTTTATCACTGAGTAGGTAATGTTACAATGGTTGCCGCCATGTGAAATCAAGCTTGCTGAAAACGTTAATGATTTTACCCACCTAATAATTTTGAAAGTTGATGCAGTCGAGTTAACTTTTTTATTATATTTTGGAGTTCCCATTTTAAAGTTACTGAAACCTAAGTCTATGTCTTGATTTGGTTTCGATTGGAAAACTGTCATGCAGCAGGCTCAGTCAACCACCACCTAACAATAATATTCAAGGTTACGCGTCTTGTTCAACTTAATAATTGGATTTGGTGCATTTGAACAGGCTTTTACAATATATTAGGCAATGCATGAAAACTTAAGTAAAATTATATTACCAAATTATATTTGGATTTACACATCTTGGTCTAGTAAAGATGTGGTAGGAGGGCTTACTATAAGCATAGCGTTCTAGTAGTGATCAATGATAGATGAGTTCATTAGACATGCCTATATAGATATGGCTAAGGTCTTCTCTCTATTTTCTAATGGACATACTTTATCGTTCTATCCATCAAAAGCCGTCAAGGTAAAAGGAAGATTGGAGACGAAGAGTTAAGTAAAGAAGTTTGTCCTCTACGCATATGATACACTGAAACACTAAGGGTGCGAATGGTAACGTTTCTGCTCTTTTTTTGTTCCGGAGAACAGAAATAAAAAAAAAAATGTGTTTTTGTTCCGGAGAACAATTTTTGAACAAAAGAACGCGTTTGGTAATGTTTGTTCCGGGAATAAAAAATGAATAGAAACATGTTTGGTAAATATTATCCTTGTTTTGTTTCTTTTAATTTTTTAAACATTTTTATTTTATTTTTCATTTTTTCCTTTCTTTTTTTATTTTTTATTTTTTCGGCCGGTCACCAGCCTCCGGCGACCGGCTGACGAGGCCGACAGCCTCACCCAGCCACGACGAGGCTCGCCGTGGTTGGGCGAGGCTTGGCCTCGCTGGGGGCTGGCGACGCTCCGGCGAGGTCGCCGACCCTCAACGGCGTCGCCGGCCCTTGACGGCCGGTCCCCGGCCATGGCCGAGGCCGGCGACCAGCCAAAGAAAAAAAGAAGAAAAAAAGAAGAAGAAAAGAATAAGAAAAGAGAAGAGAGAGAATAAGCGTTTCTTCAAAATTGTTTCTAGAACAAGAAGCAACTTTTTTGTGTTTCTTTTTTTTGCTCCAATTTTGTTCCGGGAACAAAAAAACAAAAAGAATAGAAATGAGAAGTGTTACCATGCAGGCCCTAATAGAACTGACTTTTATTACTAAAATACAAAAACAAAAAACAAATCAGCCTTTTCTATTTTCTCTCTCTTTCTCTTGGCTATTGTCTTCGATCTTTTCTTATTTAATGTAAACACTTCGATATCTGATAAGAGATTCTGATTTGAAGCTTCTCACCTACTCTTCCCACTTAGAAAATCTGTCCGTATAAATTTTTTTATCTAAAAGCATCTTCGCCTTAGGAAACACACCAAAAAAGAAAACTGATATGTTTAAAAGACTCGGAGCATAAGTATGTTCCAAGTATATCAAATTATATTTATACTTTCATTCTGTAACTTCTTCAAAATATTATATCCGAATCTCCAGTTCTCAGATTCTTTTTATCTGAACTCTCATTACTCCGTAGAAGAGATTGTTTCCCCAAGTTAATTTGGTATGAGATTTAATGTAGATGAGTTCATATGTTCGCGAACTTAAAAATTTCTTTATTCAAATAGTAATAGACAATGGTTTTGAGATATTAAGGGCGAGTTTGTCAACGTTTATGTTTTGGGGAATAATTTTAAAAAAAATAGTTTTTTTTTTGTTTTTTTCTGTTCCAAGGAACAACTTCTAAGTATAAAAACGCGCTTGGTAATTACAAAAAAATTCTACTCTAGAAACAGAAATAAGTTTGGTAAACTTGTATAATTTTTTTTTTTTTTTTTTTAATTTTTAATATTTTTAATATTTTTAATATTTTTTCCTTCTTTCTTTTTTTTTCTTTGTTTCTTCTTTCTTCTTTTTTGGCTGGTCACCGGCCGGCACAAGGCTCGGCCTCACCAGGCCGTGGCGAGGCCAACCTCATGTCGCTTGCACGAGGTCGAGCCTCGCCGATGACCTCGCCTAACCACTGAGGCCACCGGCGAGGCTCGGCCTCACCGGGCCACTGCTAGGCGACGCCTACTTGGCGGTGGCTTGGCGAGGCCAAGCCTTGCCGGTGGCTAGGCGAGCTCAGCCTCTCCTAATCTGGGCGAGCTTGAGCTCACTCAGCCAAGGCGAGGCCAAGCCTCACCAAGGGCCGACGACACTCCAGTGAGGTCGTTGGCCCTCGATGGCCGATCGCCAGCTATGGCCGAGGCCAATGACCAGCCCAAAAGAAGAAGAAAAAAAAAAGAAGAAAAATGAGAAGAAAAAAGAAGTGTTTCTCGGAATTGTTCTCGGGAACAAGAAACAAGTTTTTTCTACTTCTTGTTTCTGTTCTAAATCTAATCCCGGAAATAAAATAAAGTAAAAAAATAGATTTTTTGTTCCCGAGAACAAAAGTATAAACAAACGCGTTTTTGTTCTTTTTTTGTTCTCCAGAACAAAAGAACAGAAATTTGTGTTCCAAGAAACAAAAACAGAAATAAACAAACAGGCCTTAAAAGTTATTTATTTTTTTGTTTTTAGATAATTGGATATTTTGCGTTTATAATACTAGAAAATTTGGGAGATGGTTGCGTGAGCGTTTCACTACCTTTTTAATTTTATATGCTTCACTGCATCTCTATAGTCTTTTTATGAGAATGATAGTTGTTGCTAGATAGAAGGACGGAAGCTCATTGTTTGATCCAACTTGTTAACTATGTAAAATACAATTTCTTGTTAGAGTAAAGAGAAATCAACATCTTACAAAATATGGATTCTATATTGAAAAAATAGTGGCCATCTGGGCTCCACCTAACTTAATATTATGCACTCATGATTAGATAGATTACTCATATAAGATAATATTCTGTTTGCCCCGTATACCTTTCTTTTGGTTAACCATTATTTGATTCGGTTGGTTGATTTTTGTTGATATTACACCAATGAAAAAGAACGCGACCAAAATGACATGTTTTTAATTTTAATGATATGAAAATCATTTACATTACTCTAGATTACCAAGTACAAGTAACATTAAGACTAATGTGCGATCTTATCAATAGGTTAGAAATCGATTGCCACGGTTTGCTTTAAATATTATTCAATGGCAAAAGATTGAATTTTACGTTTGCGTTGGGTGACAATAGAAGCACATCTTAAATATATATTAAAAAAAAAAAAATCCGAGAGTGCACTGATCAACCATAAACAAAAGTGTAAGAATGGCTAAAAAAAAAAGTAAAGTGCAAGAAAGCAAAATTAATGAAGCAAAATTAATGAAGCAAAATTAATAAAGTGTCAAACAAATTGTAAGCTAAATTCAAAGTGAATCAAATTTCTCATCCAAAAGATCAATTTACTAAAACTAAATTATATCAAAAGTATTCATCAATATCTCGTATTTATACGTATGCTTTGAAACTATGCTAAATCTAGCACTAAAAGTTAACAGCTTAATCAAGGTCTCTATTTCAAGCCATCTTTCCATTTTTTTAATTTTTAATTTTTATTTTTTAAAAAAAGGGGACACGACACGTGCTAGAAGTCTTCTAGCCCAAAATTCTGAGTGGAAAATTCACATTAATCTTTTGCTAGAAGTCTCCTAGAAAATGTATTTGGAATGTAAACAGCACGTGCACGAGGAATGCATAGGGCGTGCATGGATGGCGTTGATGACGAAAACGATGGAGATGGAGCCGGCAACGAAGACGATGGAGGCGGTGGTTGGCCTAGACGCGTCATCGATGATTCGCTGGTGAAGATAGCCAAGAGAAGTGCGGAGCTTGGGGCAGGGCGGTGGCTGGATGAAGGAGGAAGAGATATAGAAAAGAGGATAGGCGTGATAAGTATTAAATTTTTAATATATTTACTAAAAATACACACCGTGTTAGTTAGTGACATGGCCCTTATAAACGGTCGAATATTTTCTATATTATTCACCTCTAATTCTTAGAAGCTTTGTAGAGATTCATTACCTATTTTCTTGACAAATCAATCCTTTCCTCCAGCACTCATGGACAGAGACATTCATCAGGAATCCATCCATGCTTCACGGATAAAGGGCAAAAATATTCATTATGTGCTAGTCCTTATTCCTTGTACCAGTCCATGAAATCTAGAAGTAACTCTATAATAAAGTTATTTGTTAGACTATAAAGTCTATCATAATTGTTAAGTCAGGTGTAACTCCCATTTATAGTTTCTAGACTAGAACTTTTAAAAAGATTAAACGTTTGCCGTTCTTTATTAACATTTTAAATTAGTTTACTACAAAATAAATATGGAAAATAATTGCAAGCGCCAACTAACATTGCTACATAATTTCTCATTGTTGAAATACTAATGTGAGAACAACATGATCTTGCAAAGAAGTCAATGCAAAAGAATCTGAAAATAAATGAAGAATAATAAAGGACATTAAATATTTATGTCATTTGCTATCTACATCCATGGAAGAGATAATAGCAAATAATCCATTAATAATTGGAGAATTAGAGTTATAATTGCTCACATGCTTGAATATTTTTCACTCCTAAAAATTTAAGCCTTAACCAAAAAAAAAAAAAAAAAAAAAAGATTCAAAATTAATAACTTGGTTTAGTGTAAACTCATGGCACGAAAAAATTTATAGTGGCTCATATTTTTGCCGAAGAAACCCTATTTTATGTGTGCCATTTCAAATATCAACAATTTTACACGTCCATCAATGGATAATGCCACAATAACAATTTTAAAAGAGGATTCAGTTAATAATCCTAATTTACATTATCCAATTCAAATCTGATTTGGTATGTGAACTCAAATTCAAAATATAATTTAACACTCATTCTAACCGTAATTTCCCCTTCTTTTTTTTTTTTTTTCCAAATGCTTGGGTTGGTCCGTAGCCCTTTTACTTCTAGCATATATTTTTCAAATTTTGCAGTTAGTCATAATTTATAAACCTAAAGATTTTATATTTAAAAAAAAAAAAAAATAGGAAAAGCAACACGCAGAAAAGAAAACGGTACTTGAAATGAGATTCACGTCTTCACGTCCTCAAATCTTTATCGAATCCCTTTCTCTTCGGTAACCACCTCGCAACGCCGTGGCTCACGTCCTCACGTATTACAAATGGGCGACACCCACGTCAGGAGCCTGAGTAAAGACGAAAAAGAGGAACCGCCCTTCGGAGATCGTGGCTGAGAGCGAGGAGGAGATCTCTCTCTCTCTCTCTCTCTCTCTCTCTCTCTCTCTCTCTCTCTCTGTGGCGGCACCAAGGCGGCGAAGAAGAGTTGGGCGACGTTCGTGATCATCAGCTTCGAAGGATTTCAACCAAGTTGGGACGGGGAGGGGAGGCGAAATGAGAGCACGGTCTTGGAGTTGGATCTCGAAGAAAGAGGAAGAAGGATATACCCGGTAGAGATCTGCTCCTGGAGGCGGTTCCACAGAGAAGTGGTGGACATGGAGGCCTGCACCGGAAGTGACACCACCCAGTATCGACTCGCCATTGTCTCTCGAGCTTGCTGATGATAGAGAGAGAGAGGGAGGCGATCGGAGGTGGTAGTGCGCCTTTGAAAGGAACGACGCGGTGGTGAAGCTCCTTGCTTCCTTCCTTCGCCTGATGTCGCTCCAAAATCTCACGCATGCTTCGGGGACAGTCGAATAGCTTCTGCATATGGTGATGATTGGGAATATGTGGAAGAAGAAGGGCCTGCAGAGATCATCTGGCAAGGGAACAGAAGAACAGTAAAGAAAACCATCAGGTTTTCCGAAGAAGGGATCGGACGTGCAAATGTTGAAAGAGGGTAACTCAGAAGATACTGCCTGTTTATGTGTTGAAAACTTGGCATACATTACTTCCTACTTTTTCTTTCTCTTTGTGTTGGTTTTGGTTTGAATTTTAAATTTGAGGTTCGTAATTCACTGCCAGGATGCTGAAAAGCCGACCTTGAATCCTCTCCCTCCACTGTTCGAAGAATATTTAGAATATAAGAATTGATCGCCAATGTCAGCTCAACAGAAGTTAGAAAATTTCGCTCTCCAAGTGCCTAATTTTGGACTGAGCAGGTAGCTTATGATGATGGTCATACGTCTAGTTATATTTTTCTGAACTGATTTGTTTCGTTTGTTTAAAATGTTTTATTTTTTCCTGTCGGTTTGCTTAACAGGATGAAGCTCATAGCTCTTTCATTCTGAAAAATGGAGCTTGTTGGTTTGCTCCACGATGCCTTCATCCAGTTCATATATCCTGAGCATTTTGGAGCACCAATACTGTTTTCAGAATGATGGGCAACTGGTAAGAATAATTAGTGCAATTAAATTTCTATCATAAGATGGCTTTCATTTGCAAACATCTTTCACTAGTTTCATATGAACTACGGATGCAATTTTTTGATCACTGCCGAGACTTAGGGCTTTTTACTGGAGAAGCAAAAGAAAAACATGAAGTTATATTAATACGAAGGAAATTACATCCATATTTATACCACATTAGATATCAGTTAATATTGAAAAAAAGGAAACGGAATTGATCAGAATCAAGGAAAAACTGAATAAGTGATCCTTATGGCTCACTAGTTGCGTTGTTTGTTTCCAAAGGTTGATTAACCTAATTTTATAATGTAACTTAAAGGAGGAGGGATGGAAGTTTGGTGGGAAACTGAAATCCATCATTACTGTTTTTTACCATCCCTTGGGAGTTTTAGTTATAAAATTAGATACGGTTGCCTTAGCCCCATCCATGGCATTAGTTTCAAGGAAAGTCGATACATGAGTAAGGCGTTTCGCAGTGGCTAAGGACCATCTCTCCCACTAGCCAGAGATAGGGTGATATAAAGGAAGCCTTTGTGCCAAAAGTTGTTGAAGGATAAAATGTGCTGGACAAAGTTGGAGCTGTTCTTTTTTGATGCATTGGTTTGGGAAGCTAGTTATATCACTGAAGATAGAATGATGCAAATTGGGAGTGCTGTCAGTGGAATAATGATTGAAATTTGGTCTTTTTAGGATGGGGTTTTGAAGTCTTTGCGCTGAGAAGAGTGCATACTCTTGCCATTGACACAACTCGCTGTAGAGAAATTGAAGATCTATACCCCTTTTCTAGGGTCGTTAAATGGGTGTGTTGGGTCAAGTTTGGATTAGAACGAAAATGGTCTGACTCATATTGATCTATTTAACTCGTTTTGACACATTTCCATACAATATAAATTTGAAATCCTATAACTAATCCAACTCAACACACATCCGACTCATATTATTAGAACATATTAATATTTAACCTAACTTAGAAAAACCCTTACTTACCCTTTTAACCCACTTTAAGCTCTTTACGTGTATTTATTATATGAATAAAAACTTCACATCAAATTAAAAAAATATAAAAATTAGTAAATAAAACAAAGAACGTAAAAAACCTATAAATGAGGGTCATGTCTTCTAAATCTTCCACATGCAGAACTCCAAATAACCAATCTTTAGTGCATAATTTCATGGGAAAGAGAACTATGATATTTATTTAAAATCTGCCCTTCAATGCTAAAGGCTGACTTACGGGCAACAAAAGTGATAGAAGACAACTCAAGATACTGATGTGAATTAGCTTTCAAATAATCAAGAACATTATGATAAGGTTTTTTTTTTTTAATATCGAGCGTATTTTCCTTCAAATACAAATCCAATTGTGACATTGTAGATTGCAAGCCATAGTGTTTACTTTCGAACACATTATACTCATCAAGATTGTCCCCAATGTTCTAAAAAATGTCCTCAATTAAAATGTTACCTCGATTGGTTGAAGTTGTAAAGCGATAATCTCTCTACATAGAGGTCACATGTTCATCAAAAACATATAGAGACTTTCTTGAATAATCTGTACAAATTTCACATGATCATCTATGTCCAACTTCAAATGGCAAAGCTCTAACAAGTGTAGTAAGACAACATCATAACCCTTCTAATATTTATCAAAAACTTCTTTCACATTCCCATAGGCATAGAATAATAGGTATGCCCTCCCTATCTCTCTCCTTTATCAAACGAAACCAAATCAGCCATACTCAATAGAGATATAAATTCTCCATGGGATATCTAACTCCAAAGAAGAGAGTAAAATATCATGAAAGTGTTGTAACAATAATGCAATTTCCTTAGCTATGACTCAATCTTAGGGTAACATTAAATGCACGAAGAATGGAAGTTCTATATTTTCTTTCTTAGGAGCAACTAGGATGCTATACTTGTATTCAACAAATTGTCAATCATAATTCACATTCTTGCGATATGATTAGCAATTTACATAAACAACATAAAGGCAATTAGACAACTTCTACCCTTCCTAGTTTTAGCTTTCTATAGGAGAGCTCTTTATAGAATTTTAACCCTTCAATAGCAGTTGTACACAAATTGAGCATGAACATAAACCTTTCTTTATCTATCTTTGTGGTGTTCAAACAACTTCAGTACGAATGGCACTTCGCCAAGAACTGCTTAATAAGGGAATAAACGCGTGGTTGTATATCTCTAGCTTGCATGTAGACTAGCAATTGTCTAGGAAGCTCCTTTAAAAGAACTTGAATGACTAATACACTCTCACCTGCCATGAGTAGTTTAATTTTGTGCAAGTCATTACCAAGAAAAGACAAATGGAAGAGTAATCAAGATCTTCTATACTATTTTGATAAACTTTCACCTGATTGCAAAACCATTCCTAATATCACCAAAAAAGCCTGGGGGAGGAGGGGCAGGGGGTTAAAACGAAGAAGCAACCAAATAAAGTTTTCAGATCTGATATTGCATCTTTAATCCCAATTTAATCAGTTGAAACAAAATGTTGTCTATTAATTGGCTTTAACATTATATGGCGATAAATGATAAAGTCAAACTAGGTAAACAAATGAATAAGCTTATGCAAAAGGAAACTATAAATTCAAGATCGAGTCCAACACTAACATCCTCCAACTATACCATGACAATATTACCATGAATGCTAGGTTTACAACTTCTCTCAACTTGATTTACCAATTGTATGCCTAACATGAACATCTATCTAAATTAATTAAAATGAATGGATTCATTTGAATAGAAAAATCATGAGAAAATCAACTTATGATGAAATTCTCACATTGAAACAAATTGTATAAAGTCTCTAGTGGCTACACAATGTGTAGAGCTTTTTAATCTAATTTTATGGTTAGCATCAACTTTCTAATAGGACAAAAAAAAAATGGATTGTTAAGTTCTCTACCTCCATTTATGTAAATTCTGCACCTCCAACTCGAACTATCAGAATTGAGACCCTCACTAATGCATCCATGGTTTCTTGTTGATCAATGAGAACTCCATCCTAAACAAGGAGGGAAAATTACTATCAGCTGCATAAAGAAACATAAAAAAAACTAAGAAAGATTGAATGTTTTTTTTCTACTTTACATTATTATGAGCAAAACATAGAATTTGCTATGTTATAAGAAAGCAATTGGCTTGCAATTTGAGCAACCCTATTGATCACAAGACCAAATAAAGTGGATCCTACTAAAGGAACATTGTGCTGAGAACCATATCCCAACGAGATACGTGCTAGACTCTGTAAATAGTACTATGTTATTTTCTTGACATTACTTTATGCATGAAAGAGTTTGAGGCTATTGACTTTTGTTAGCAATACAAAGATTGATTATTAGTAATGAAACCATGTGAAATTATATTTAAATCATGTGATCCCCCTTTACATTGGATTGTATGCCTAGAAGTACGTTAGTTAGATTGCAGGTATCTATTTTTAAAATCAGATCAAATTGGCTGGTCCAACTGGTTGGACTAGTAATGGGATTTCAAACCAATCCGCTTGATGAGATAGGGAAAGGTTGAAGTCTACTCTTTCCGAAAATTCTCTGGCTGGCTATATTATGATTGAAAATGTTTCATTTGTTTCCTACCACTCAATATTAAGAAGGTGTCGCATTCATAAATTAGATTTAATTATTACACAACATTGTGTAAATCATGTTGTGACCCCAAAATTGAGTCGGCTAAAATAAATGGGTATAGATCCTAAATATTATCTTTCTCAACTTTTCTAGGGTCGTTGAAATGGGTATATTCCTTTTGTCTATATTTTCTTTAAACAAGAACAAAGAATTATATATTTTTCTGTGCATATTATCTTCAAGAATCCAAACTCAGGATTATCAATTTGGATTATATACAACAAGGGATTGACTTCTTGTTCCTTATTCTTAACATAATGTTGTTCCTTGTACATCACTAGGAAGGGTAAATGATTAGATGATCACCTACAATTTTTATACGGGTACAAGAAGTTAAAAATTGACTTATTAGGTTATCGACTATATATATATATATCATATTTGTTATTGAAAATCTAAACTCATATAAGTTAAATTGAAAACTCATTTACATCTTACCCACTCCACCAAAGACTGTTGGTCCCGATGCTTTTCTTCCTATGAGTAACTCCGCGAAGACCACATTGAATGAGTAGACATCAGCTTTTTCCATTAGCTTGCCACTTGAGCAATACTAAGGATCCATGTACCTGCATTTGACAAACCATCAATAGTACTAAACAAAAACCAGCAGTGGTACGACAAATCGAAAATGAACATACCAAAAAGTCTCCATTATGCGCATGGATTCATGTGTATCTATACCCAAAGTGAACTTGGTGAGTCCAAAGTCTGCAACCTGAAATCAAAGTGTTAGCTTTCTTAACAAAAACTTAAATTCAATAAACAACCGATTGATATTATCATGTCATCATACCTTAGCGTCAAAATCAGAGTCCAAAAGAATATTGGAGGACTTGATGTGCTGATGATTAACTCTAGGATTGTTTGAAAGGCCAGATCAACAAAAATGAAACCTAAAAGTTATTATAGTAATGATAATTTTTTTTTTTGGATAAAAATACTCACACTCTTCGTGTAAGTAAGCCAAGTCTCATACGAAACCTAAAGCCACCTTCATCCTCTTAGGCCAAGGCATGATTGGGCAATTAGTACCTGTAATGATATCTGAGGCAGTTATAATCAATCGGATTTTGAGCTCTAAAATAACTAAGCATAAATGATAGATATTGACCGTGCAAATTAGAGTCCAGTGTGCTGTTTGAGATAAACTCATATACTAGAATTCTGAGAGTGTCAGAAATGCAATATCCAACCAAAGAGATGAGGTGATGATGGTGGATACGGCTGATGATATTGACCTTCACTCGAAACTCCTTCTCCCCTTGTTGACTTTCAGCTCTTAGTTGCTTGATGGCAGCTAATTCCTTACTCGAGAGTAATTCATTATGAACGAGGCTAAAACCGCCTTTGCGGAGTAGATTGGAATTAGAGAAATCATCCGTAGCCATTTTTATGTGGATTACCTAAGGTGATGGAAGAGGTCAGATGTTGGAACCTCTTCTTATGAGCTTAATGATAATGAAAAGCATAGTTAGAAGAATTGATGTTATAGATCTTGGTATTATGAACATGTAACTATTGTGATCCAAATGTAGAGCAAGTTCTGATTGAGGATTCAAATCACATACAATGAAAAGGACCAATAGTTACATGTTCTACATTTGGATCACAATACTTTGTCCTTTTCATTGTATGCGACTTTAATCCTCAATCAGAATTTGCTCTACATTTGGATCACAATAGTTACATGTTCATAATACCAAGATCTCTAACACCAATTATTCTAACTATGCTTTTCATTATCATTAAGTTCATAAAATGAGGTCCCAATGTCTGACCTCTTCCATCACCTTAGGTGTTCCACATAAGACCTTTACGTACGAGGAGCTGAAAATGACAACGAATGATTTTTCTAATTCCAGTCTACTAAATGAAGGCGATTTTGGGCTCATTTATAAGAGAGTACTCTCGAGCAAGGAATTAGTTGCCATCAAGCAACTAAAAGCTATAAGTCGACAAGGGAAGATGGTGTTTTGAGTGGAAGTCAATATCATCAACCATATCCACCACCCTCGCCTCATCTTTTTGGTCGGATATTGCATTTTTAACACTCTCAAAAATCATAGTTTATGAATTCATCCCAAACAACACACTATACTCTCATTTGCACGGTTAGTATCTATCATGTATGCTTAGTTATTTCAAAGCTCAAAATCCGATTGATTGATTATAACTATCCCAAATGTTATTTCAAGTATTGATTGCCCTATCACGCCTTGGCCTAAGAGGATGAAGGTGGTTTAAGGTTTCATACAAGATTTGGCTTACTTACATGAAGAGTGTGAGTACTTTTTTTCAAAAAAAAAAAAAAACTTATCATTACTATAATAATTTTCGGGTTTCATTTTTATTGATTTGACCTTTCAAGTAATCCCAGAGTTATTCATTACTACATCAAGTCCTACAATAGTTCTTTGGACTTTGATTTTGACACTAAGGTGCAAAGACATGATAATATCAATAAGTTGTTTATCGAATTCAACTTATTGTTATGAAAGCTAACATTTTGATTCTAGGTCGTAGGCTTTGTACTTGCCAAGTTCACTTTTGGTACGAATATGCATGTATCCGTGTGCATAATGGGGAATTTCGGGTAAGCTCATTTTTGGTTTATCGTACCACTAATGGTTTTTGTCTAATACCACTAATTGTTTGTCTAATATAGGTATATCGATCCTTAGTATTACTTGAGTGGCAAGCTAACGGAAAAGGCCAATGTATACTCATAGTATGCTTGTCTCACAAATTATTTACTAGTATGAATATTGCAAAGAAGACAGGGTTATATTTAGCCCATCATGGCCAAGTGTGACATAATGAGTTTTATTATTAGTGGGCCGCCCATGTTAACCCAGCCCATAACTCAAAAGAGCCCATAGCCTTTAATTTAAAGAAAGTAATTGCCCAAGCAGTTATTTTGAGGGTTACTTCTTAAAAAGAGAAAATAACATGTTTTCTTTTTCCTCTAATTTTGTCACGTCTCGATCCTCGAGCGCGCACCCATCCCTCACCCGGTTGATTAAATAGCAACATCCCAGGAAGGTCGCTGACTCATTCTTTATATACACATGCGGAAGCTTAATTAAAATCCCCAGACAATAAAACAATGCAAATTTTCACCTTTAAAAACAACCACACTTATATACATTGCAAATCATAGTGCATATATATACAAGGTGATCTATTAAATCAGGTCTTAGACAGCCAGTTCACAAAATAAAGTCTACCATAAAGGAATCGACTTCCATCAAAAGAGGATTGTCCTATGACTAATTATTTAGATAGGATCGTTGATTTTTCAGGCTTTGCCTTCTACACTTTGGGCATTTGGTCCTTCACCAATGCCATCTAGGGACCTGAAAATGATGTCCCACAATCAGGATGAGACTACATTTCAGCAAGTTCTACTTCCTAAGACTCAATTAGGAGGAAAATATACCTTAGGCTGCCTAAGCACAATACAAGTCAGATGACATACATTGGCCTTAGTTCCATTCTGCAAATCAACGTTATTTACAGATGCCTCATATCACAACAATCAATTAATTCATAACATCAAATCAAATCATTAATCAATCGACCTAGTCGATTATATGTCATCACGATCCATTCTTGGTCGGTTCATCTCATACTATCTATTAAGTCCACTCATAATAGGACTGCTCTCTACTGAGCTGATAAATAGATAGTATAGCTCACTTCTGAGATGATCAAGTATACCGCTCTTTGCTAAGCTGACATATCACCCGTAGGCCAAATAGTATACCATCCCAATCCATTCAATATTTTTATCATTCTCAATAAAATAGCCGTGTGTGGGTACACGATTGATTTTAGCCAAAATATCATAATTTTCCTTTCCATAAACCTCACCATTTTTGTAATCCACCAAAACATTTTTGATGATGTCAACTAATGCCCGGTTATTTTTCCATTAATAACCAAAATTAATTAATTTATGAATAAATCTTAAAATCACATTTAATTCAATTTAGCACAACAATGCTCAGATAAATAAACAGATCACATCATCATGATCAGCATAAAATTCCGGCCGTTGGCTATTCCTGTCTAATTTTCAAAAAAAAAATAATTAATTAAATAATTATAAAAATTATTAAATAAATGCAATAAATCCAATTTAGGCTAGTAATGCTTAATTGGACGCTGGAACGGACCCATAAAATTTCCAAGATTTGTTAAATAAATAATAGAGCGCATCTACTTGCTAACTACCCTAACCATTTGCCTAACATGCATTGGTAAATATTTTATTTAATTACTCTAATCTAATCTATCTACATAATCACACTTAATTAAATCTAATCAATCACTAAGCATCATTAACTAACTAAGTGAGGATTAATGAGCAAAACTCACCCGATTAACGCGCGGTTTGGTTCAAAACGACGGGAATGTCAAGAGGCTCGACTTTCCTCAAGGAGGGCCAAGCAACCGAGACTCAGAACCACCTCAAAACAGGCCTAAAGGCTTGCTGGAAACCCATAAAAATAGCTAAACAAGGTAAGTAAGATCAGTGAAGGCAACAACAAGGTCAAATGGCCAATGACACAGACTCATGGTGGCCTGATGAGCTCACGACGGCCGATAGGGCTGCGAACAACTCGCTAGACTTGCGGATAGAAGGCTGGGATAGTGAGGGCGCGACAAGGGCGATGACACTCGGGTAAGGGCTTGTGCTGGCAGAAACGGCAGCGGCATGCGGCAGCGATGGCTCCAGGCTGTCCGGTGGCTTCCATGGCTTCTTGTTGGCTGCTAGTGTGCAAAATGGAGAGGAGGGGGAGCAAGAAAAGTGGCCGGCTGACTTGGAGAGGAAGGGAGAGGGAGATGGGTTCCCTTGGCCAAATTTTCCACAAGCTTGTCTCCTTGAGCTTGTCCACCAAGCTAGGATTACTTGTCTGTAATTCAGCCACCAAAACACTTCACTTTGCAACCTTGAAGTGGTCCAAAATGGTGGTGGATGGTGGAGTTACGAATTCGCAACATTTTGGCTTCAATTGGACTTAATTCCTTTACAATGCAATCCCATTTGGCCCTTGCAAATTCAATTGATACCTCAATTATCAAATTGATAATTTTCCTCACCAATTGATCCATCTTGCATCCCAATTTCGCGACCAAAAACAGTCATATGCTAACTTTTTCCCAAAAATTCTCGTGTTGCAAAAAAATATTCTGAGACCACGTCGACGCTCCTAGAATTTGTTGTGATATGCAGAATCTTCAATTTCTAAAATCGGACTCAAATTAGGCTATTAATTTTCATTTAGCGCGTTTTTAGTGTAACCTAGGCTACCGAATAGCTTTTAGAGATTTTTAGTACAAATGACCCATGGTCGATTTTCTTTGAGTCACAATGAACCCACTCGACACATTGGAGATTCTCAGTTATTGTGAAAATCTGGATGATTCAAATATGAACACAAGGTACCAAAACGATAAAAAAAAATCAAACTAGTGCCAATCAAAGAATTTTCCAATTTAGTGAAGTCACCCACAATCAACCACACATCTCCATTGAACCGATCTATCTCTGATCTCAATTCAATTTTTAACTGTGTCGTAATGGCCTCTAAAGATGAGCACGATCGAGTAGCCGATTCCTAGTTGAATTCTTAAGTCTATTGCCTTAAAATTCTTTAATGGCTTTTATGGATAGTCTAGTTATCGCGAGAGTGATTAGCTCTGAGAACAACCCTTTAGACGCGTCAATGAAATACTCGATTTATTCAATAAAAAACATGACATGTCACAAAGTGTGTATAAGTATAGGATTGTTTATCCTAAAGGACAAAAAGAAGAACGAAAAAGCTCTTCTTGTGAAGAAAATTATTTCCACTTGACTTTTCTCATGATGATGCAATAAGTGCATTTAATTCATGGAAAATAAGATACATACCATTGCATGATGTACTTTTCAATCAGTGATACAAAGTATTTATGGTCCTTTTTTGTATGCAGTTTGATGTTACTCGATAGTTCGAGTTTAGAATTTTGACATTAGTTTTCATCAAAAACAAACAACTCATCGTCCAACTTCTTGAAGAACAGAGTGTGGCCTTTAACTTGATAGTAGATGTCACTCGTCTTCTCATTTGAGGGTTTGAGATGAGGTTGGAATATGAAATCTCAAAATATAGTCCTCGTAGTCATACAAAACCCATAAATTAATCTCCATAGTTCATCATTCAGCCCCACCACTAAAATAAAACATGCAAAACAAGGAATAGAAAGTAAGGGAAAGACCTCGATAGCAATTTTAACTGTGGGGAGCTTCAGGCGAAAAAAGCCAACTTCTCCAAAAAATTAATGGCAATTATATCTACCTACATAGATACTAGGAACAGACTATTACATAAATTTATATTGAAACATAGGATTCATACGAATCAATAGCTCCCTCAAAAGCTTGTTACTAATTTTTCAAACCAAATGACCTTTTTCAACCACAAAGATAAAAGAATCAAACAAACATTTTTGAGCAAAAAAAAACAAAAGTCCAGAGCACCATTAAACAAAACCACCTCATCCACTACCACCGCCACTAGATCGTTTTATCCCCGCCATTCCTACTCGATAGACGACCAATATCCCGCCATTCCTACTCAATAGGGGACCAATACTAGGGTAGCCACCATTTGGGGGGCCAATTGGGATTCACATTTCCCCCGAATGAGGGATTGATGTGGGGATAGCGTTCATCAACCTAGTTTTGCGGCCATTTCCATATATGCGATCTTCTGCCACTGAAGGACGAGAAACCAAAGTTTTACGGGTAACAAAGTGGAATTCCATGAGTGTTATATTTAATCAATAACTCATTTTAATACTAATCTAGAATCTAAGTAATCACTATAAAAATTTTAGGAGATAAATCTTCCTATGTCTAGAATTGTTCTTTAGTATTCATCTTCTCCTGAGGACTCAATTCTAGAAATCCCATGCGCATTTTATTCTTTACGGCAAAGGTCAAGAATCTCATTAGAATTGTTATTTTATTAAAGGAGAAAACTGCTAATATAAATAGTGAGACAAATAGGTTTCAAGTTAATTAAAACCCTAAATTTGCTACTTAGAATTCTATACGTCTAATTGGACAGTGACTGATCCTTTAAAATGCTTTCAGCTTTTGAAGTCCTACTCACTTGATACCTCAAAAAAGTTCCCTCCATAGGCATATAAATAATTAAAACACATTACATCCTTTTGGATCCTAACAGCTATTTTTTATTGAGTAACTAATATATTGTTGAAAAATTTAGGAGACTGCCATTTAGAATGGATGTGTAGCTCAAGCACTATTACATATTAGTGTCAGTAGTACTCATCCTGATATAATTCTTGTAAAATATAATGTTGAGCTCATATTCTTGAAATTTGTCGTCCTAAATTGGTATATCTTAAGATGTATATTTAGAAATCAACATAAGTTGTCCTCAAGTTTGTCCTTTTCATCGTATGTGAAAAGGACATGTATATTTGAAAGATAAACCACTTGTACTCATGTGGTTTGGCAATTGAATTGGCAAGAAGAGAGGAGAAAATTGTTGATATAAATAGAGCCCAATTCATCATCTAACTTCAGATCTAGATTTTCCATATCCATAATGATTTTATCAAATTCATCTAGATATTCTAGGATAGGAGTACCTTTTTGCATCTTTAGCATGTAAAGATGCTGCTTCACGAATAATCTTGTCATAAGATATTTCTTCATATAGAAGCTCTCAAGCTTATGCCACAATCCTGAAACTGTTCCTTCACCCGCAACTTTGCAAAGCACCTTATTGGATAACAACAATTGGATGGTGCTACGCGCCTTTTCTTCCATCTTTTTTATGTCAATCGTAGTCATATCGTTGAGATAATTTACATCCAAAAGTCTAACCGAACCTTCCTGACACGGGAGTACAATCCAAAAAGCTCTAAAACCACTTGATGAGCCACAAAATCTAAATATCCAACAAGAAGATAAGAAAAAATAAAACGAGAAATGATATAGAGGCTAGGGTTAGAGGTGTGTATTAAACACATTTCTTTTATAATCTCCCTTTAGAAATCCCTAAAATAAAGGTACATGATCTAAAATACCCCTATCTCTTAATTTGAAAGCCAAAACTCAACAAATTTCAACCTTGACATCAAATCTACGAAAGAACATTATGCCAAATACCACAAGACCTCTCTACCTCAACACCAAAAGTAACCATATACAAGACCACCCCTAAAACAGTGGAATCAATGATGCACATCCTTAAGCCTACTAAGCGTACTCAGTGTAAGAAACAATGAATGAAATATCACCAACTCCATCTAAGCAAGTCAAATGGAAAAAATGACAATCAAGTCCAAGCAATGCTTGAACTTGATCAAAGGAATTGGTTTGGTCAACATATTTGTCAGATTATCTGCCATAGATACTCAAATATCTCCTCTAACCCTAACACACACAATTATCCTCACAAAGGGCATTTACTAGGCGCTAAGTGTGATGAGTTGTTTTATTGCATCGGTGATACATAAGGTAATAAAAGAGAAGCATTTGCGCTTAGATCATCAATTTTCCACATCAGGAACAATGGACTCCAAAATAACATTAATCTTTTTACTCAATTATATGTGTTCTTACTCTAATTATGGAGATGTGGGATTGCGCTTTCGCACCTAACAATTTTATCTAGAATGGGTGGGTGGGTTAGGGTTTTGGGCAAGTGGCTTTTCATCATGGATGGATTTGGAATGGTGGGAGAGGGTAAAATTTGGAGAATGGCCAATTCATAAATAGGACCATAGGTTAGATGCAACTTGGGGCATTAATTGTAGGTTTCTAAAACTCAATGTGCAAATTGGTATATAGTTAAAATGCGAGGATGCTGTGTAACATTTTCCCTAAGAGAAAAATCAACTTGAGATAATAAGACTTGAACATCTCAATGCTTACATTTGACATCACATATAAGATTGATCACGAAAGAGTATGTACTTGTATTATAGGAACATGACCCTCTCTAACTTATTCCGATGTCCACCTTCTTCAAGGCACTTTCGCCCCCATTAAGTCCTAAATTGAACTTTTCATAATTAAGTTGGCTTTTTGTGTTGATGACTCAAAATTCTTAACATGCCATAGATAAGATATCAACTACATTTGGTTGTGGTTATTATTTGATTTGGTTGTGGTTATTATTTGTGTATACGTTTTTAATGATGACATTTATCAAGCAATCTAGATACATAAATAATTTCTTGGCAAAAAAAAAAAAATCAGATACCTCAATTTCATATATTCATTTAAATATGCATTTTTTTGGTGCGGAATTTAAATATGCATTTCATTTAGGAAAGAAAGTTGCATAAATTTCAAGAAGGGCATAATGGAATAGGGAGCTGACACAATGAATCCTTATCAATAGACCTCGCCAGGGAAAAAAAAAAGATTAATGCTTTTGCCTCATGGACAAAACGAGGCTGGAAATCCAAACATAGAATGAAAGAAAACTCAGTGTCAAACATGGCTCAACAATTAGTGAACCTAACTCTAAACATCGATTAGATGAACCCGGCTTTATCACTTCTTTCCAGCAAATTGTCAAACATGTGGTGTACAGTTTAGAATGTAGGCTCCCGATTGGGATTTAGTGCAATTTTCAGCCTAAACATGGCATATTGATATCTTACTTGACATGATTTATCATGAAAAAAAATTCTCGGTTTGCTTTGTATTACTCACAAATCTTCCAATTAACCTCGGAATTCAGATTATCAACAAAAACAGGGCAAAACATGGTATGCAGGAGAGAAAATTACCTGGCCAAGAAAGTAGAGCTTCGATTGGCGATGGTGGGGATGGCGATGTCAGAAATGGTTGACAATCAGAATATAGCTCTGGCTTTGTGTGATTGGTTCGCAACTGTTTATATCCTAGACTGAATCTTTTTTTTTTTTTTTTTTCAATAGCCCCCAAAAATCGAGAGACATATATCAGAGATTGACCGGTTAAGAGATAGATTCAATGAAGATACACACTCAAATGAGAAGAAGAGACATATACGTAGCCGGAGAAATTTCTTGTTTTGGTGACCTCAAGCTTCCGGCCGATCAATCTCTGATATATGTCTCTCGATTTTTGGGGGCTATTGAAAAAAAAATATATATTCAGTCTGGGATATAAATAGTTGCGAACCAATCACACAAAGCCAGAGCTATATTCTGATTGTCAACCATTTCTGACATCGCCATCCCCACCGTTGCCAATCGAAGCTCTACTTTCCTGGCTAGGTAATTTTCTCTTCTACATACCCTATTTTGCCCTGTTTTTGTTGATAATTTGAATTCCGAGCTTAATCGGTAGATCTGTGAGTAAAACAAAGCAAACCAAGATTTTTTTTTTCATGATAAATCATGTCAAGTAAGATATCAATATGCCATGTTTAGGCTAAAAGTTTCACTAAATCCCAATCGGGAGCCTACATTCTAAATTGTATGTCACATGTTCGACAATTTGCTAGAAAAAAGTGATAAAGCCAGGTTCATCTAATCGATGTTTAGAGTTAGGTTCATTGATTGTTAAGCAACGTCTGACACAGAGTTTTCTTTCATTCTATCTTTGAATTTCCAACGCCATTTTGTCCATGAGGCAGAAGCATTAATCTTTTTTTTTTCTCTCTCTCTCCTCCCTGGCGAGGTCTACATATAAGGATTCATTGTGTCAGCTCCCTATTCCCCTCTTTTGGTTATGTATGTGTGTAGTTTACATTTGCGCTAGCTGTTGATTAAGAAATGTCGTGTGATGACAAGTGGCGGTCGGCAATGATTCTCGATGGATGGCATCAATGATCGGAATAATTGCCCAGTGATCCATAGTGATTGGTGGCCAGAGAAATGTTGACGGCTGGAAATTGTGGCCAGCAGTAGTGGAGAGGGAAGAAAACCAGCAAACTGAGACTCTCAAGGACTGTGATATTTTGATTTCAGATTGCAAGTTGTGATTAAAGACCATCTTGTCAAGCCATTTAGACTTCTAATATAGACTCTGGAAGTAGCAAATACTAGCATAAATGCACATCTTGTTTGCCTTTTCTCACATGATATGTTTAATCCCATATTGTATCATATATTGACAGTACAAATGTAGTAATGGGCAAAGCATTCCTTTTGAATTTATAAAGACATACTGTCAAGAAACCAACAACTTGCAACTCTCAAGGACTTGGACACATTGTGGCCGGTGACCATTAGGACCATCCACACTACGATGTAGCGAACTTCTATATTGGTTAGTTCAAGTTTGTCAACGAAACTTGTCTTGAGTGAAGGGGATGTCTGCATGTTTGAGGTCACCGATAGGGATGATGTTTAGGTTGAACTAGGATGAAACATTGGAAGTCACTTTAGGCCATATACTAATTGAAAGCAATTTGTGCCACTATTCTGTTATGACGAAACCGGATAAAAGTGCATTTATATTTGTAATCGTGCTCTTTTCTGAAATAGTTATGATCTTAGCATTTCTAGGCCTGGCCACTCCCATACAATGGATGTTTGTGAAAGAGTCTTGCACACATTTTCTAGTTTAGGCATCTCTTGAGCTTGTCACGATTTTATCATTGCCTTCTTTTGGAAAGGATCGCTGGTTCAGCACTCACCCCGGTTCTAGGTTACTAAACCTGGTCTTGTATTACAAAAGAATGTCAAAAGTGATGTGCTTTAATTCTAGAAGGGATGGGGAAATTTATGCAGCATACCATCACTCGTGGTCACTTGATAGTTTTCAAATATGAGAGAGACTCACTCTATACTCATGTAAATATATTTGATAAAAGTGCTTATATAGATACATTATCCCTCGAGCAGTGATGAAATTTAAAATCCAGAGAGTAAATTCCATCTTCATCTTGCCCTATAGTCCATTGTTTTCCCAAATTGATTTGGTTATTCATTGGGATCACATGAGATGTTATTTTCCTTTAAGTGTTAACGGCTAAATGTGTAAATTTACGTTTTTAAAATTTCATTTTTTTTAATTCATGGATTCATAAGATTACCAATTCTAAAATAAAAGATTGTATTTTTCTTTTATACTAATTAGGTGTAAAGAGAATCACTATTATTCATAGACTAAGAGGATGTGGTGGAGAGGATCGGTGTGAGCAACTCTTGAAGTGTTCCCATTAGAGTTCAAAAATAGTGTGCAATATCGTAGTGTCTATGAGCATTGTGCTGTGACATTTTGACTACAAATTGCAAGTTGGGGTTGAACGCTTCTTTTACCCAGTGAAGACTGTTGAATGAAACTCCTGAAACTAGTAGATATAAGCATATATTTACATTTTGTTTGCCTTTTCTCTTTATTGTTTGTTTGTATTCATTCTTTTCCTCATCATATATTGGTTAGCAAATATCTACATGGGTGAGAGTGTTCCTTGTGAATTCATAAAGAGATACAATTAGAAAAACTAGCAAATTGTGACTTAGGTATCTAAACAATTTATGGGCGGTGCAGCTCTTGACATTTGTTATCCAGCAAACATCTTTGGTGGTTGGCCCACGTTTACGAGAGAAACTTGTATGAACGAAGGTGTTGCCGTGTGACATCCTGAAATTTGACCCCGTTTCGATAAAGTGAAATGTGCATATCGTCGGCGCGCCTATGGTCCTTTTTCTCTGAGCTGATCACTCATGAGTTAGCTAACTTATTGGGTGAAGCCGTTAAGGGATATAACCGCAGTAAAATCCCTAAAAGCTACCTAATTGGTTGGATTGGACTAAAATCGTGTCCGGCCGATTTTAATCATGAAATTTAATTCGGTTTTGGGAATTAAATATTTGGGCGTGTCACAATTCAATTTTAGGATTCTGTCTCATCGCTCGTCAATTTATTGACGAGTCCGAAATTTCGATAAAGAAATTATCGGAGGAAAAATCGAAGGCCGAAAGAAAATAAAAATGGAAAGAGAAGAAAATTCAATAGGAAAAGTAATGTATTTACTTTTTTTTTTTCTCTCTCTCCATTCTCTTTTCTTTTCTCTCTCCCTCTCTTTTCTTTTCTTTCTTTTTCTCTCTTTTCTTTCTCTCTCTCTCTCTCCTCTCCCCTCCCCCATCCGTGCGATTCCTCCCCCTTCCCCACCGCCCATTCCCTCTCTCTCTTTTTCTTTTTCCCTTGCCCAGTCAATGTTTATCCCTTCCCTCTCTCTCTTCTCTCTCTCTCTCTTCTCCCTCATCCCACGTGACCTCCTTCTTCTTCTTCTTCTTCTTCTTCGTTCTTCCTTGTGCGGACCGAACCAGAACCAGCCGCCCCTCAGCCGCTCGCCGCTCGTTCCGCCGCCGCACCGCCGCCCGCGTCCGCGCCGCGCCCGAGCGCCCGCCGCTCGCCGTCATCCCGCCGTTCCGCCGTTCGGCCGTGCGAGCCAGCCGCTGTTCTGCCCTGTTCCGCCTATCTCCGGCCGCCTCCGGCCACCCCCAGCCCGCCGGACCTCCCCGCGACCCCCTCGCCCTCCGCCGGCCTTCCCCCGCCGCCCTAGCCGCCGGAACGGCTCCGTTCAGCCGCGACCAGCAAGACCCACGAAGTGGGTTTCAGCCACTTTGGGCCCGCTTTTGGGCCGTTTCTCGGCCCCGGATCCGCGAGTCGCTTTGGGAAGTATTGTTCCTCGCGTCGCCGCCGTCGGATTGATCCGATTTGCGTGCGATTTGGTGAGTAATCTCACTAATCCAGGATTAGTGGCTAATTTATGCTTAAGGTTGGTTTAGATTTAATTAATCATGTTTAGGTTGTTAGATTAGATTAAATTAGCATTTATTAGTCAATTGTGATGTGATTTAGATAAATTGATTGCGCAATTAGCAAGTAGACGTGGTCTACTAATTATTGGAAGTGCCTCGGGATTTTTCCCGACCCTTCGTGGGCTTTAATTTGGCGATTTGGGCCTAAGTGGGATTTTTGGCATTTAAATATTAATTTTCGGAATTAAATTAAATAATTATTTATTTACCGAAAATTCAAGGAAGATGGTCCAGAACCGGAATATTACGTGGATGACCGTGGTGAAGTCCGTTTATTTAATCGGGCTTTAATTTGAGCTAAATTGAATTTTAATGTTAATTGTTTAATTTTCGAAATTTATTATTTAATTATTTATTTTTCGGAAATTAAGGTTGAGATGGCCAGTGACCGGAATATTATGCTGATGATCATGGTGTAGCCCGTTTATTTAAATTAGCTTTATTTTGAGCTAAATGGAATTTTTAATAATTATTAATTAATTTTCGAAATTAATTAATTAATTAATTATTTTTCGGAAATTAAGAATTTGATGGCCGACGACCGAAATTTCGTGCTGATCATCGTGGCGCAGTTCATTTATTTAATTGAGCTTTATTTTGTGCTGAAGTGAATTAATTGTGATTATAAGATTATTTTCCTGGGTGAATTAATTTGGAGAATTAATTGGAAGATAACGGGTGTCGGTTGACAGCACCAAAAGTGTTTTGGTGGACGCTAATAATGGTGGGATTTGTGGAATCGAAATCATTATATTTTGGCTAGGGCCAATAGTGTGCTAATGCACGATATTTTATCAATGATGATAAAATATGAAAAGAAATGCTGTGTGAAGAAGTGATGTGTGATGTGGCTCGGCGATTATTACATCGCTTTGGCATGTAGGATGCCTTAGAGAATGCACGTAAATTGTTGGATATTGATCATGCCTGTGTGGCGATAGTTGATCATGTCTGTGTGGCGATAATTGATCATGCCTGTGTGGTGATAGTTGATCATACCTGTGTGGCGATAGTTGATCATGCAAGTGTGGCGTAGATTGTGCCTACGTGGCTGTATTTCTGTGTATCGAGTATCATGCCCATGTGGCTGAAGGAAAGTGGAATGCCTAGGAGTATGCACATAAAGTGTTTATTGTACATCACCTTGGCGAATAGACGCTCGAGAGCATTACGTAGCTCGTGACCGAGTGTACTATTGGGGATTATATGGTGTGGAGTGAGATGACCTGGAAATGATCCAATTGACATGTAATCGACGAGGTCGATTGATCATTGTTTTGATTTGATGTTGTAAATTGATTGACTGAATGGAAATGACCGTGCGTGGTCTTGTTGGCTTGTAATCGACTAGGTCGATTTGATCGATGCTTCGATCGGTGATATGATTGCTTGAGTGTCTATTGTAAATTGTACTGACTTGCAGGTGGGATCGATGCTAAGGTACGTCTTCGACCTATGCGTGTTTAGGCAGCCTTTAGTATAATAGTTTACTAATCGGGCTTAGTGGGGTAGAACTCGCTGAGACGTAGTCTCATCCCAGTTTGGGGAAAACATTTCAGGATCCCGACGAGGAGCTGAGGAGGAGGAATTTGTGAATGAGAACTCGCAGGTGAAATTTGAGGAAGAGAATGATCTGAGTGAAGAGGAATCAGAGGAGGATCAGGATGATCTCAAGTATGACTTAGACGAGGATTGAAATCCCATCTCTTTGTGAACCCTTTTTGTATATGTGTAGATAGAGTGAGACTCTGAAGTTGCGAATGGCTTGTGAAGTGCTCTGTCTAATGCCATGTATAAAGGTTTGGTTGTAAATTTCAATATGAAAAATATGGCCCTGCTTTTCTATCCCATCGTTTTATTGTCTGGGGATTTTAACTGCTTCCGCATGTGCTTAAAAATGAAAGGGTCGGCGATATATAGTCCTGGGATATCGCATTATAAAATCGACCAAGTAAGACGGATGTGTGCGTGCCTGAGGATCGGGGTGTGACATGCCACGTGTTTGAGCTCATTGACAGGGACAATTTTATGGTCAAAGTCTCCATCTAGATACTGTTAGTAAGAAACTCACTTAGGTCGACTGATATGAGCATCGAACGTGTCATTTGAGGCCATATATTACTAAAGCAATTCATGCCTCCTTTAATCAATGCAGATGAATCAATTGAAGGTGCACTTACTTTTGGATTTGCTTCTCCATTATCGAAACACGATCAATATTTGCAGACATGGAAAAAACCGTCCCATCCCACTAGAAAATTTACCCGACCTAATTCAAAATCGAATGCCCTAAGAATTCCTTTTAACAAAATCCAAATAAAGTTCCACAAATCATTGGAAAAAAGTGACTAGATTTCAATAAATTCATTAGTTTAATTTTCTCAGACATTTTTTTTTTCTAAAATATTTACTAAAAGTAAAACCCTGATTCTTCAATTTACTCCAATTTGAATTGGTTTTTGACTGCATTGTCCTTTTGATCCAATTCGATAAAGGGGTTCCAACCAAACCGTACATGCAAAACATATAGCTAACCAAGCTGATCGAGGGGTTGTGGCCAATGGCACGGTGACTTGATCCCACGGGCTTTGATGATTATTTTCACAAAGCCCGATCTGGAGGTGGCGGACAGGGGTGGGCTAGTGGTGGGATCTCAATGGAGAGAGTCGTAAGGAAAAAAAAATGTAAGGCGGTGGGGAACTAATAAGATATGTTGAAGTCCAAGATAAATTAGACACGTATCAATATTTGATGGGAGAGATAGCAAATGGGTACATCAATTGGTATAGTAGATTTTTGCGCATCTAATTCAGCTTTCAAAAAATGTAAGATAGACTTCAATGCATTGGCTTGCAGATGATATAGTATAGGATATTACAAGCCATACCTTGTCTTCGTAAGAATAAAAAATGACATCAATCCTATATCATAAATGAATACAAGTACATATATATAGGTCAAGAGTGATTTAGCAAAGTAACATAATTTCATGAGCAGCATGGACATACTAGTGACAACCTCTAACGGCTGTTGCCATAATCTTTGTCTCCACTGGCCGCACTAGCAAATATGATATGCGTCAGAAGATCTCACGTCGGACACTTGGTTCCCTTCTTCTTGCTATCTCCAATGCAAGAGCATCCCATTATTTTTTTAGTTCACAACTTGCAAGTTGCCACCGTCGCCCAAATACCACTCCAGAATTATATGTTTTCTTACATCGCTTTTTTTCCTTCATAATTAAGGATTCTTACTTAGTGGGAGTACGAGATGAGTAAACCAAGTAAAACTTTTCAATTTCAAATTTTTCAAGAAAGCCGGTTAACTTCTTGAAATCAAGTGTGGTGGAGCAGCCACGTTTGTTTTTAAAAACTAACAGTTTGTTAGCTCATCATTTTCCTTATAAGAAGGACAAATACATACATATATTATTTGAAAATATCAGCATGAGTATCAAAAGAAATATCGACGAAATATGGCGTGTGGTGAGGCGATCTAAACTTTTGATAAATGGAATGCATTGAGATCGCTTGGTGGTACTTTACTTGCATAAAAAGTGTGTTGAGCGGGATTTGGATGGAGGTGATTTTCAAAATTTGAGTGCGGTGGAAAGTAATTGCTTTAAAAGGAAAATCTAAATTGACTAGAAATGTGTGGAATTAAATTACATGATAACGGAAGTACAGAGAAATGTAAATGGGCAAGGAATTGAAAAATGTAAGGAAAGTATAAAATAGAAAGCTCTTACAAAGTGTGTTCCCACGTGTGTTTTCTCTACTTCAAGTCTTGGGGTTTTTCTATGCTATTCTCACCTAATTCTCTAAAAAAAAAAAAAAAAATTCTCTAATTTTAGGTATAATTTCAATTCTATCTTGAATTGATTTTTTCTATCTAAAAAAAATTTCCAAAATTTCACTATAGTCCCAAATAATGCCCACAAATTTAAAAAAGTCTCCACTAGTTTCTTCAAAATTATTAATAGCATGACCAGTTAGAGGTTTATTATCTGGTGTCTTGATCAATACCCCACCCCATATTCATATAGAACAAAAGTAGCCTCTTAATATCGGTAATCTTGAAGAAACTAGTGAAAGCATGAGCATATTTGAGACTAGTATAAAAGTTGGGAATTTTTTTAATAAGAAAAGTCGTAATTGGAATTAAATCTAAAGTTGAGGGAGAAAGGATTGCACTAGCATGACTACATTGCTGCTTCCTATGAGTAATTGTGCAATTTGGGCCATCCATTTTGTTTTTGTATAATGGGCAACTGGATGTGAATTTGCTATGGAAAACCATCAAGAGCTCACAACTAGATGTAAATTTCTCTTCACTTTCTCTCTAGATTAATTGTCACTGAGAATCATCTCCATCATTAGAAGTTGTGGCTCTGTTTCTGAATATAGCTACCGAAGATTCGAAGTTGTAGATGTCATTGTTTTTCTTGTTGATTTGAGTCTATGTCAATGTTTCAAATAATTTTAATTGCCTTTCCAACCACCACCGTTTCCCCATTTTCCAAAGCTGTGCCTTCAAAGTTCTCTTCTCCCCTATTTCACGACCAAGAGATTCGCAAAAACTATTTCGTGTTCGATCCTTCACTAACGCTTCCAACCCTCGTTGGTGACATTTTAGGATATCCACGCTTTGATTTTCCTACTGACCGGAGTTAGAAGTCTTGCTTTGTAAAGTTAAGAACTACATGGCTTGTTCTCAATCTCTTTTTGATTGAAAAGCAAAGTCGACGTTGTGAGTATTATTCATATGGAAATCTACTATCATTAAGACTAAGCTAATAATTTAAGTTCACTCTAATATCATTGTGATATTTTGAAATGAATTGTTGCTTCAAAACTTGCTTGTAGACTCAACGACTGAACCCCACACAACGTGTTTAATGAAATGCAAAAATGAGGTTTGTATCAACTTGTCTCCAATTTTTTATTACCTTGAGTGTGTTTCCGCATGTATTATCTCTATTGTTCCTATTTGCTCCGTGTCTTTATATTTTTTGTGTGATTATCCCTGATAATGTCATTGAGTGCCTAAATTTGCCTTGTCAGTTCTTTGCATCCTACCTATGTTCTGTAATACTGAGGCATCAGGGAGATGGTTGTCTTGTGGAGGTTGAAGATGGACGGTGGCTGAGTAAGAGGCACTTAATCTCGGGGAAGTCGATGGTTAGTTGAATATTAATTTTTCTGGCTTTTGCTTAGAATTTATGAATGAATTTGATATGTTAGATTATGGGAACGATGAAAAGTTGAAGACAAACAGAAGGCGTCCAGAGGAAAGAAATGAAAATAAGAAAGAGATGTAAAACGAATAATAAAAGAGAGGGAAAGTGATAAAAAGATGTGTTTAGTAAAGATAATAGAAAATGGGCTTAGTGTAGGCTTGAGCCCATTTATATTTGTTTCTTGGCCATGTTAAGTTCACATCTTATTCTACACGTGGAGGCCCAAAATCCTTACCTGCGTCCTTGTGAGTTCCATGTTTGACCACACCCGCGGACCGGGCCCAAGGGCCCAATCCGTGTCCCCTTTTATCAGATAAAATAAAATAATAAAATAGCAAAAACAGGAATAAGGAGAAATTATAATTTGATCATGTCGACAGCGTTTGGACATAGTAGGAGCAATAATAACTAATAACAAAATAAAACAAAGGTCAAAAATCAAAAGAAAAAAAAAAGGAAAGATAGTTGGAAAAATAGGTCTTGATTAGATTGTTCGATATTAGTATTAGATTTAGTTTATATCCATTTAATTCATACACATATGGTTTTGGAAAGTTCATTTTTTTTTTCTCTAAGTTTTAGTTTAGGTTTATGAAAATTCGTAAAAACAAAGAGTGGGTTTAGAGATAATGATAAAGTTGGACCGACGGTTCCACTTGGGTTCTCTAAACCTTACCTCTCGCAACGTGTGACATTAGAGTGTACATATGAAATTCAATTAATCCTAAAAGATTTTTATGTGAATGAGCTATTACTAGCCTATTAGGGCTGATTAGGAGCTAAGTGAGATACAAGTAAATATCCCACTTACTATGCAATTAAAGATCTAAGGACGGGACTTGATTATGCTAATTGCCTAACTAGTGTCAATTCAATACCCTAACTTGATTGATTTATTTACCTAAGATATTTAAGCAATCTTTAACTATGTTATTTTTCCTATGCCTCAAATGATGTCCATTCAAGAGTGCATAATCAAAGAAAAATAAATAATCACAATCAATACCATAAAGGAAAAGTGCAAGAATGGCTAAAAAAATGTCAAGTGTAAGAAAGTAAATTCAATAAAGTGTCAAACGAATTATAAGCTAAATTCAATCCTTCATCAATATTGTACCGGAAAGATTACAGGTGAAATCAATTTCGAGCCCAGCTCGAAGTTATGGGCTTAGAAACTCCGGCCCAAAACCAAAAGTGCACAAGCCAAGGCCCGAAATGACTAATGTTGTTGTGAATGTAGGGCACACTGATTTGGATTTCTATGGAGCTTTAAAGCAGCAGGACATTGGAATGAGTCGAGCCACTGGCTATAAACCGTTAAAATACGCAAAGCGACCATTTGCACATTCTCTGAAATGAAATGATATCATGTCCATCTCATTTTTAGCCTTACGGCCTATTTTCGATCCTTACCTCCAAGCCAGAGGGATTCCAGGCGCAATTTTCTAAATTACCACTCATTGCCTCTTTTTGAATCAGATTACAGGGCACATATTTATTGTCTTTCTATATGCGAATTATATTAATGATATTATTGGGATCCTACATAATCCATATGTTAGAGGACTAGTACAAGCTACACTTTTCCTTGTAGCCATAATTGGAATGAGAATAGATGAAAAATTGTGAGTGCTTTCTATTGATTTTGCCTAATGTGCACAATTCACAAGCCCTGATACATGGAGTGAGCAAAATTGCAGCTCACGTAACAACCAACACAAAGTGGTTTGCCCCCCTTGGCAAAGAATGATATATAGCTCCAAGCAATACCGTAATCACAATCAGGCACTTCAATGATGCATCATGGCATATTCTTATTCCCTAGTTTTTCCATCCTAAATTTGTGGGAAGATTTTGCAGAAACTTCTAGGCCACAGAAGGGGCAAACCCAAAAAATTAAGCAAAACACCAAACAATAGATTAAACGTTAGGGGCAAGCAAAAGCAATTGCTCGAACTGGCCAATTCTGGGAGGTTTCCGATTCCAAAAAATTGAAATCGGTGAATGTCAATCCTGTTCTCAATTCCAGGTGTACATCCACCCACCCGAACCATCTGTCTTACAGCTTAGAAATCAAAATTCTCCAAGGAAAATCTAAATGAACTCGTACAATAGAACTTGAAGTGAAATTCGCTAATTAATTTGCATGAGAATTTGTTTTCTCCATGGACATGAGAATGCCTCTTATCAAATGCTTGGGCATACCTTAAACACAAAGAATCACGGAATACATTAAATTCAAAAAAAAAAAAATGTGCAACATAAAATTTGAAGCCATCCAAAATTTCTTCATAATCCTTAAGTCCACAATTACTTTTTAATTATTCAGAAAATATTTAAATTGTTATTGATAATAAAATTATTCTTATTAATTAATTATTCTAAGTCATATTAATTATTATTTAAAAAATCAAATCGTTTATTTTCCAGCAAGACAAAAGTCTATTATCCCCGTGAAATGGGGCCGCTGGGGCAGAGCTATTTTCATCCATTTACACTAAAAAGTCAAATCTGTCGTTAATCTTTCCATTGCAATTGAAAGTAATGGCTGCACTTCTCTCTCTCTCTCTCTCTCTCTCTCTCTCTCTCTTTTCCGGTTATTTTTCTATCTAGAGCCCTGTCACCATACCTTGCCATCACAGTCTCTGTCACTCGGTCTAATCTTGGATAAAAGATTTGGACTTTCTTGACAAAGATTTGGACTTTCTTGACCGACAAACGGAGACTTTACCATAGATTAAAAAATAAACATCAACACTTATCACGTTAATATTTCCCTTGAAGATAATCTCTAATTCAAATAGGAAAGTAGAACTTTGAGATTCTTCGCATAGATTTAAGCTTGAGATATAATTAACAAGTAGTGTGCAATTAATGCTGGGCAACAGAAAAACAAATAAATGAAAAGAAATTCAAGTGAATTCCATTTCTCTCAAAAAAATATTGGATGGCAAACTGGCAAGGTTCAATCTTTACGTATAGAATCAAATCGGGTTTTAAATCTTTTAACTAATTCGATCAAATCTTGTGCTTTTATCTATCGTGATATAAAAGTTATTTAAATTTAAATAAATATGAGACATTTGATGTTTAAGAATGTCTTATCGTGTTACATAGATTATAAATAGAGTGGACCAATATCCGTAACATTATAATCATACGATAAAAGTTAATGTTTAACAATTGAGTTTCGAAACATTATCAATTCCTTTAAATACTGTTCAACAAGTCCTTAACTTTCCTCCTAAACCTCTTCTCTCTCTGACCCGCTATCCTCAAAAGCCACAGAAGTTCAAATTCAACGTCAGTCCAGTGGCCCGACCCGGCACCCGAATTCACCCGCAAGAGTAAGACCATGTCGGTCGACGTTCGGGTTTGCCAGCAGCTTCTCGAGAAAATATTTTGTCAACATTCAGTTGGCTACCCCGGCTGCACCCAATATAAATCATCATTAATTCTGTTTTTATTTGCATTTTGCATGAACAAAATTGACGGACACAAAAACTGGGGAATGGCAAGGGATGACCTGTTCAACAAAATTGTAGGGATCGTTAGAACACTCTGCGCAGGAATTGAGTCCATTCCATTCAAGATGGCAGCTCTTCGTCATGTACTTGTTCAACGTGGTGGCGAGGAATGGCAGTTTAGCCTCAAAATTGCACTGCAAAGTGTCATAATTTGGATTATAATTTTGGAGATATTTTGTGAACGGTACACGTTTATTGTGTAAGATTCGTGTCATTTTCTGAGAGCTGGGTATTGTCATTAGGGTAATTAAGCCAATAAGACGGCAATCATAAGCATAGTATGGAAGAAGGAGACTAATATCTGAGGTTCAAATCACTTCACATGCATCATCATGTTGGTTATGAATCTTTGATCATTACGTAATTGATTACTCCTATAATAGATGTCCCTCCCTACAATGAACTTACCAAGAGAAGCTATGCTCACCAAACCCTTTAAATAGAGAAAACAAGAGAAATTGAATGTGGAGGAAAAAGAAGCAAATTACCATAGCCATAGCCGCCCAACCCCAAACTAAGAACTTACCACAATTGGCTTGATATCGATCAAAAAGTTTGTTTGAGCATGACAAAAATCATTTTCTTTCTTTTTAAATTCCTTTCCATTTTCATTATGAAGGTCTTCAATAATAGCCTCGGTTTTTTTTTCCTTTTTAATTATTTGCTTTGATATTCAAAGAAATTTTATTTTCCTGAATTCATTCACCTTTCTCAACCCAAACGAGTTACAAGAGCTTGAGAGAGTGAAACTAGCACGAGAGGACCGAGAAAAGGATTTCTTGCGTGCACACTTCACATGTACTCACAAGCTAGATTGACTCTATTTCGTAGCACTTGGTAAGAATTCAAACCCTTTCTTCATCTAATTAGAGGATTTTTTTTTTCTTGAATTCACCCATAAGCTCAAATCAATGTAGATTTCTGTTTGCCAGATTTATTGTAGAGTCTAGTAGAGATTTATCATTCTTTCAAGGGTAGGCAATTCACTTGTAATTGATTATTTTTTGTGTATATATCTATAAATTTAATGTAAGACAATTTGGGGAGCGAAAACCCCCCTCTTCCTTCGCTGGTGTAGGTATTTAAGGCAGTTGAAGAATTCGCTAGAGTACTCTGAAATCTCACAAACCCATTGACTAAAATTGCATTAACTGAATGACAATTTTTAAGAGGAAATTGTAATTTTTTTTTTTTATTTTACATCAAAGTTCCTTAGGAGGAATTTAGTCGAGGACTATGCTGCATGGAGCATGTAAAACTGGATATTATTGTTACATGAATGCAATGTTATTAAAATACATAATGCCTAACGTAAATTGATTTTTATGTGACGAATAAATAAATGGGATAGTCAAATTTTGTGTCAATAACTTATATTAAATATATGAAGATTGGGGTTAGAGTTGTGACCTATGCTCCTGTTATAGTGGAAGAGCACAAATATTTCCTCGCAAACTAAGTTATAATGATAGGATATTACTCTAACAATATGATATTAGGAAGAAGATGAAATTTCCAAATCATGGCTTAGGAAGAATATGAAACGGGTCCGACTACCTTGCATTCTATTAGTTCCCTCTTATTTCCTCCCACGTCTAAGAGGTGTATCTCACGCGCGGACGGGAAATTTTTTTTTTTTTTCTACATTCTCTTCACTGGATCAATCAAATTGGATAGTTCAATCAATGCATAGCTTTCTCAGATGCTAGTTGAGCGTAGCATAATCCTTTCATAGGTAGATTGCTCAAGTATAGTCCACCATTTACTAAAACCATAGTTAAAAAATATGAGTAATTTCTTCTGAGGGAGAGTTAAAATGAGGTAAAAATCCACAGAAATTTTTTAACATATTTTCTTTCAGAAGTAACAAAACAATTGTGGATAAACATCTTTGCATGCAACCGCAAAATATACTGTGTAATTATCCTCCTACTAATTATAATTAGACCTGACAGAGAAATCAAGTACAACGACAGTCCTAAATCAATAAGCATCTCCTCATTAGTGGTTTGCAATTTTGTATCCTTCCCTTAAAATAAGGGAAGCTCAGCCCCTCCCCACCCTACGCTTGGGAATCAACATGTCCACGTTGAGATTACTTACAGTATCGCTGAGAAGATGCCCTTGGATCACTGGTTGGTCCATTGTGATCCTCGAACAAGGTAAAATCACTGGATCATTCATCAATATTGTACCGAAAAGATTATAGGTGAAATCTATTTCGGCCCCGGCTCAAAACTCCGGCCTGTAACCTAAAGTGCACTAGCCAAACCCTAAAATGAGAGATGTCATTGTGAATATAGGGCACACTGATTTAGATTTCTATGGAGCTTTAAGCGGGAAGACATTGGAATGAGTCGAGCCACTGGCTATAAACCATCCAAATAGGCAAAGCAACCATTTGCACATTCTCTAAAATGAAATAATACCATGTCCATCTCACTTTTAGCCTTAAGGCCACTTTTCGATCCATACCTCTAGGCCCGAGGTATTCCAGAAGCAATTTTCTAAATTACCAATCATTGCCTATTTTTAAATTAGATTAAAGGGTACGTATTTATTGTCCTTTTAATGCCAAATAATATATGCAAATATAAATTAATGATATCATCGGGATCCTCCGTAATCTATATGTTAGAGGACGAGCACAAGTTAACCTTTCCCTTGTTGCCATAATTGGAACGAGAAAAGACAAAAAATGGCAAGTGCTTTCCATCAATTTCAATTGATGTGCGCAATTCACAAGCCCTAATAAATAAAATGAGCAAAATTGTAGCTCACGTAGCGACCATAACAAACTGGTTTGCCCCTCTCGAGGAAAGAACAGTATATTAGAGCAACAAGTAGCTCCTGAAATCACAACTAAGCACTTCAACGATGAATCGTGGCAGATTCTTATCTCCTAGTTTTTCGTGCTAAATTTATAGGAAGATTTTGAGCTTTTAAGGCCGCACATGGGGCAAACCACAACAATTAAACAAAACATTATATAGAAGATTGGAGATTAAGGGCAATGGTCCCATAAAATTGAAACCATCGGACAATGGTTTAGTTTCCAATTCTTGTTGTGGCTCGCCCACCTAGATCTTCTGGACCAAACCGATTTTTTATTTTTTTAATTTATCAACAAAGGGCTTAAAATCAAATTTCTCCAAGGAAAATCTAAATGAACCTGTACATCAAAACTCGAAGTGAAATTCGCTAATTAATTTGTACAAGAAATTGTTATCTTCAAGGACAGGAGAAAGCCTCTTGTCAAACACTTGGGTATATCTTAAGCACAAATAATTATGGAATACATTAAATTTTCGAAAAAGAAAAAAGAAAAACGCAACAAAATGTGTGAAAAAATTGAAGCCATTCAAAATTTCTTCATAATTCTTAAATCCCTAATTATTTTTCAATCATTTGGAAAATATTTAGATAAAATTTTTATTAAGAGTAAAATTTAATTATTAATTATTTATTTAAGTATATTAATAATTAATTAAAAGAATTTAAATCATTGATTTTCCAGCAAGACAAAAGTCTATCATCCCCATGAGATGAGGTGGAGCTATTTTCACTTCCTAAATAATTATATCACTCCCATTTATACTGAAAGGACAAAACAGCCATCAATCTTTTTTTTTTCTATATATTTTTGTATCAACTACCATTTTCACCCCCTAAATAATTATATCAACTCCCATTAAGAGTAAAAATTTTCCTTAAAATGATGGTCCCACTCCTTCTTTTTATATATTTTTCCTTTTCTATTTGGAATACTTACCATAATTAGGTATTTCACATATTTGTTGCATATTAAAAAAAGTGGACTATCAAATATTCCTATAATGTTTTACATGCTCCATGTAAAATTATCTCAATAATAGTAATGAAAAAAGAAATTTATGATATGGTATAAAGTTGAAAAGTCTTTTCTTCATCATTGATCTTGTAGCCACTTATTTATTTTTCTTGTTGCTCTTATCTTAAAGCTCACTTTCTTGGTGAAACATTTATTAATTTCACTAGTCTAAAATATAAACATACATATATATCAAGTCTCTTTATTTACTAAATTGAAGAATTTATTTTATGATGACAATATACTTTTAAAGATGTAAGATGTCACAGGAATATTTAGGAATATAGTAAAAACATTGTGCACAATAACACATCTTTATATTTTTTTTCGTAAATAGTTCATAAATAATATTAATTTCTGTCAATCCAAAATAATGATATTTCACTTAAACTTTCAAAAAAGAAACCTTACTTTATGCAATGTTTTGATTCATTTAAATTATACGTGCTTAACAGCCAATCTATAAAATTAATTGACAACAAAGGAAAGAACTAGATTTCTTGAAAATTTCTCTTTTTGACAAAACAAATTCTTATGGAATTTTTTTTTTTAAATAGTGTCTTTAATATACATGGAAAATTTACAATAAACAAAAACTAAACATATGAAATTATTAATTATGGTAAGTAAATCATATATTGATATAGAATTAAAAAAAAAGGAAAGTATATAAATTTGGGACCATCAATATAAATTGCAATTAAATAAGAGAGGGTAATTTTGTATTTTTGGTGAAAATTGTGCGTGGATTTAATCATATAGGGGTGGGAATAGCACCACCCAATATTTATTATTGCATCAAAATAGTGCCGCCCAATATTTAAATAACTTATCGGTGAAGGCCGAATATATCTCTCTTGGACCGTTCTCACTGCCTAGATGTCATAGTCTCATTGGGGAGAGCACTAATAAGCACTGACTTACATGACACCTCAACCTCCCTCTGGTTTCCCTCTGGTTTGACGTTTGAACCAACCTTCCTAAGAAGCCTCAAATAACTTTCTCCTTCGGAATCTTGATGCTTTGTGGATTCTTATCTACGATATTAGTAGATGTTCACATGGATGTAGACATGCGGCTACTTAGAGACTTAGAAAAGACCTTGTGATTTCTACAAATCAGTTAAGCCGAATCTTTAGTCTATGTAGGTGGCCCAAATTACTATAGTTTGTATGAAATTGATAGGCTTCAAGCAAATAGCTTCCGGTTCTAAAGTTAGAAATTTCTCGACACCCGATCATTTGTGAACATCGAGTTGACTCTTTCTCCTTTATCAATGAATCTCAAGTTGACCCGGGCCCGGCCTAAGTTCTCAACACTAGGCATGGGGACCTAGTGCCCTTACTCGAGACTCCCTGTGAATGTGCCTTGATCCCTAACGATCAAGCTCAAGTCACCTAAGGTCGGGATTGGGTCCATTGAGGCTGGTCCCATGATCTTGACAATTAGGCTCACATCCCCAATAGTCGGGCTCAATCACATGCACCCGAGCCCCAATGCCAGCACTTGAACCTGAGACATAAGATTGTACTAAAAATGTTTTCTCAAATGAGTGTCGGATAATTTTCCTAAAACAAGCATCGGAAAATTACTTTGATATTATTCACAAAATACAACCATATATAAAGAATTCCTGAAAAAAAAAAAATCATTTTGGTGGACACTATTGCTATACCCTAAATGACTAAATACACTTCATTTACACTAAACACATAAATTTGTCCTTAATAATTTAAAGCAATAGTCGCATTCCTTTTTTTTCAATTTAAATTTTTCTATTTAGAATCTAGTCACCATATCTCACCATCTCCCCTGTTACCACACGGCTTTGAAGAGGTCCACTCTCACGCGGTAAAATCTTGGATAAAAGATTTGGACTTTCTTGACCAACAAACGGAGATTATCTCCTAGTTTCTCCATCCTAAATTTGGGGAGGGAAACCCCCCTCTTCCTTCGCTGGTGTGGGTATTTAAGGCAGTTGAAGAATTCGCTAGAGTACTCTGAAATCTCACAAACCCATTGACTAAAATTGCAGTAACTGAATGACAATTTTTAAGAGGAAATTGTAATTATTTTTTTTATTTATTTTACATCAAAGTTCCTTAGGGGAAATTTAGTCGAGGACTATGCTGCATGCACCTATACGACGAAAGGAAAGGCCTACCAATCACGCCGTGCCACGTAAGGGCACCCCCATACAGACCCGGGGATGGGCGATCCGCCCCATTTTGACGCTTGGTGACAGGCGGAGGCGGCGGCGGCAGCGGCGGTGGCATGGTGGGGGCGGCAGCTTGGCTGTGTAACGGCTTGTCGGGCTGTCAGGTGCCTTTGGACCCGGTCGAATCGGTTCTTCTCCTCCCTTTTTTGTTTTTTCAATTTCTCTGGTCCGATTTTGACTGGAGTGCAGGAAGACGAGACTCACTTTTGTTTGCTCTACTTTCCCTTGGTGCGGTTAAAAATTAATAATATTAAAATCACATCCCTAAAAATTCATTTATTCCACAAAAAAAAAAAAAAAAAGATAGATAATTTAAAAATTATTTTCTTGAAAATATTCACTTATATTACTTAAAATAATTATTCGATGAAAAATCTTTTATTATGAAAAAAATCTTTGTGGACAATAAAAATATTTTTGGTTTTATTCGTTTTTCTAAGCAATACAAATGATCATTTTTAAAAGAACTTTATTATTTATTTTCACGAAACAAATTGAATCTTAGTATGATTGCCTTTTTGTTTGTGTAGTAGTTTTAAAAATAAATGGAGCAGAGTGTCAAAAAAATGACAAATAATATATTCTTAAAAATATTGAGATTTAAAAATAAATCTTGGTTCTAGCAGCAACTACTCAACCTTCTCCCTCCATAGAAGTGAGAAAATTATCCAAAAACTAGTATCTTTTAATTATATCAATTAATTCCTAAACATTTTCACACTTTGTCGATTGATTCCATTTGACCAATTTTGGTCGAAAATCATTGACGTGTACATTGGCCCTCCTACGTGACACAACCATCCACTATCTAATATACTCAATTTTAATTATGTTTGCAATCTCTAGTTTGCACTTGTTGAATCAAAATGAGAGATTGCAAACTTCCTGATAATACAAAAAAAAACGGATGATTGGTCTCAAAAAATCAAAAAGATAATTGTCGGATTCTAATGACAATATAGATGTCAAAAAACTCACTTTGATAAGTAGAATCCAATTTTGGGATTTAAAATGTGCTTTGCCATTTATATGGCTGTTTGATCTTTGGTCAACTAGCAATTGCCCTTATGTCTAACGTAGTGATTTTTTAGAAAGAGGCAAAATTTCGGGTGTCAACAACTATGTCAAGACTTCTTTTTTATGTTAAAAAATGAAGAGCTCTGCATTTCATTTTTCTTGAGATTGGGTTGTTTTCAAATCAATGAAAGAGGGAGAAATGTTTGGTTTCGGATTGCTTTTAATTATCATCATCATCGTATATTCATTGATTTTGTGGCGAGTGCAAATGTGACAGTAGACTGTAGTTGAGATGTTTATGTTTGTCATTTAGCGGGGATTTTTCGGCTATGCCATTGAACTTTGATTATTATAGTGAACTTCGAGTGATAGAGCCTCATAGAAAAGCCTTCAGCGAGAAAGAATTTCATTTAATTTCTAGTAATTAAGTTTGAAATTAGTGGGTCTTGACCCTCGATGATATAAATCTTTTGAAACAACCAGCTTGATGTTTTTCTTTTTTTTTAGTTATGTTCCCTTCACCGTATAAAACTTCACCGATTTCCTTCGTTCACTTAAACCCCTCAATTATTTTTTAAAAAAAAATAATACATCTAACCAATTCAATTATATGGAGAAAAAAAAAAAAGTATTCCCTTTGCTTTATCATCATATGATTCTTTTGTGCCAACCTCCATCGCAAGAACAACTTAAGAGAGAAAATGAGGAAACCAAACTACTTTTTATCAAAATCTGTCAGAACAAACAATATGCTAACTTGGTGAAATTTCTTTTTATTATATTTATTAAATATATTGCAAACAGATTGAAGATGATAATAATCTGTAAAGTGCAAATAAAAGTAATGATATTATTGTAAATTACGAATAAACTCAATGACAATAATCTAATGAATCAAGAAGGCCCTGTGGATAGGGCTACACATCATTGCGTAATGGAAGAACGCCGGTGCGCTTCGAAAGACCATTGGAGGTGACAATTCTATTGTGGCAATGATTCCAATGGCGTCTAGCTCAGCAGCGGAGCATCGCTATACTCATACTTTGCCTCCCAGACACTAACTACCAAGGCCATCCTTTAATCCGGGCGTTTGTCCCGCAATAAGATTGCCAGGCATTCTTCCATAACGCAATGATGTGTAGCTTATCCGGCGTTCCATCACACCGTCAAGTGGCCAGGAAGCACCAGAAACACCACAATGCAGAGATGCCCCGACTGTGGATAGGCCTCTCTGTGCATCGTGGCGAAGCAAGGTGGCGCCGCTGTGGCCTGTTAGTGTTGCCGCCATGTCCGCCGTGGCTGTGGTGTTGAGCAGGGAGCAGCTCTCTCTCTCTCTCTCTCTCTCTCTCTCTCTCTCTCTACTTCATGCGCTCTCTCCCTCTCCCTTTCCACTTTTTCTCTCTGCTTGTGTATTATTCACTGCCTTCCCCCGTCCTTCATTTGTAGATAGAGCAAGGGAGGTTATGTCAGCGAAGATCTCCCCGAGAAAGCAGGAAATTCTTACTCAACCGACCAATATCGCCCTTAGGAATCGTTCAATCCGCCGGAGTGGCTTCACGTTCAATCTGAAAATCCGGTTCAACGGGATATTCATCCGCAGTTATCGAATTCAAAGAAGACAAATATCTGAACCTCCGATCCTACTTTAGTGCAAAACCCCTTTCTAACCTTTGACTTTGTGTCCCCCTTCCAAATGTTTCGACTCGATCTTTTTTTGAATGCTATTTGCCATGATGGGTAGGTCGAGTATGCCTTCGAATCTCGAGATGATTAGACCATACTTATCATAGCTCGATCAAATATGCAGTTTAAAGAATGTGATGGGGTTGAAAGTATGTAAATACATTATGAAAATCATAGGTATTAATAGAATTTTTTGAAAGTTTATGGAGAGCAAAAATAAGATGGCTGAATACATGACTTATCTCGACTAGCGAGACCTCTTGTATGGTGCAATGAGATCGTGCTCAAATCAAACCCACCAATTTTCAAGCCAAAAGAACCCACTAAATATTGAGTTTTTAAATTGCTATTTTTTTTTTTTTACTAGGAACGAATTTAAACTGGATATTATTGTTACATGAATGCAATGTTATAAAATACATAATGCCTAACGTAAATTGATATTTTTATGTGACGAATTAATAAATGGGATAGACAATTTTTTTGTCAATAACTTATACTAAATTATAATGATAAAGTGGAAGAACACAAATATTTCCTTGCCAACTAAGTTATAACGATAGGATATTAATCTAACAATATGATATTAGGAAGAAGATGAAATTTCCAAATCATGGCTTAGGAAGAATATGAAACGGGTCCGACTGCCTTGCATTCTATTAGTTCCCTCTATTTCCTCCCACGTCTAAGAGTTGTACCTCATACGCAAATGGAAATTTTTTAATTTCTTTTTAACATTCTCTTCATTGGATCAATCAAATTGGACAATTCAATCAATGCATAGCTTTCTCGGATGCTAGATGAGCGTAGCATAATCCTTTCATAGATAGATTGCTCAAGTATAGTCCACCATTTACTAAAACCATAGTTAAAAAAGATATGAGTAATTTCTTATATGGGAGAGTTGAAATGAGGTAAAAATCCACGGAAATTTTTTTACATATTTTCTTTCAAAAGTAACAAAACAATTGTGGATAAACATCTTTGCATGCAACCGCAAAATATACCATGTAATTATCCCCTACTAATTATAATTAGACCTGACAGAGAAATCAAGTGCAACGACAATCCTAAATCAATAAGCATCTCCTCATTAGTGGTTGGCAATTTTGCATCCTTCCCTTAAAAGAAGGGAAGCTCAGCCCCTCCCCACGCTACGCTTGGGAATTAGCATGTTCATGTTGAGATTACTTACAATATCGCTGAGAAGATGCCCTTGGACCATCGGTCGGTACATTGTGCTCCTCAACCAAGGTAAAATCACTGGATCCTTCATCAATATCGTACCGAAAAGATTATAGGTGAAATCAAATTCGGCCCCAGCTCGAAACTCCGGCCCGTAACCGAAAGTGCACGAGCCAAAGCCTGAAATGAGAGATGTCATTGTGAATGCGGGGCACACTGATTTAGATTTCTATGGAGCTTTAAGTGGAAAGACATTGGAACGAGTCGAGCCTTAAGGCCACTTTTCGATCCTGACCTCCAGGCCAGAGGTATTTCAGAAGCAATTTTCTAGATTACCAATCTTGCCTCTTTTTAAATCAGATTAAAGGGACGTATTTATTATCTTTTTAATGCCAAATAATATATGCAAATATAAATTAATGATATCATCGGGATCCTTTGTAATCCATATGTTAGAGGACGAATACAAGCTAACCTTTCCCTTGTAGCCATAATTGGAACGAGAAAAGACGAAAAATCGCAAGTGCTTTTCATCAATTTCAATTGATGTGCGCAATTCACAAGCCCTAATAAATAAAATGGGCAAAATTGCAGCTCACGTAGCGACCATCACAAAGTGGTTTGCCCCTCTCGAGGAAAGAACAGTATATTAGAGCAACAAGTAGCTCCCGAAATCACAACTAAGCACTTCAACGATGAATCGTGGCAGATTCTTATCTCCTAGTTTTTCGTGCTAAATTTGTAGGAAGATTTTGAGCTTTTAAGCCCGCAAATGGGGCAAACCACAACAATTAAACAAAACATCAAATAGAAGATTGGACATTAAGGGCAATGGTTTCCAATTCTAGTTATGGCTCGCCCACCTAGATCTTCTGGACCAAACCAATTTTTTATTTTTTAATTTATCATCAAAGGTCTTAAAAATCAAATTTCTCCGAGGAAAATCTAAATGAACCTGTACATCAAAACTCGGAGTGAAATTCGCTAATTAATTTGCACAAGAATTTGTTTTCTTCAAGGACAGGAGAAAGCCTCTTGTCAAACACTTGGGTATATCTTAAGCACAAAAATCAAGGAATACATCAAATTTTCGAGAAAAAAAAACACAACAAAATGTATGCAAAAAATTGAAGCCATTCAAAATTTCTTCATAATTCTTAAATCCCTAATTATTTTTGAATCATTTGGAAAATATTTAGATAAATTTTTTTATTAATAGTAAAATTATTTATTATTAATTAATTATTTTAAGTATATTAATAATTAATTAAAAGAATTTAAATATTTTATTTTCCAGCAAGACAAAAGTCTATCATCCCCATGAGATGAGGTGGAGCTATTTTCACTCCCTAAATAATTATATCAACTCCCATTTATACCGAAAGGACAAAACTGCCATCAATCTTTTTTTTTTTTTTTTTATATATTTTTCCATATATTTTTATATCAACTACCATTGTCACCCCTAAATAATTATATCAACTCCCATTAAGAGTAAAAAATTTCCTTAAAATGATGGTCCCACTCCTTTTCTTATATATATTTTTCCTTTTCTATTTGGAATAGTTACCATAGTTAGGCATTTCACATATTTTTTGCATATTGAAAAAAGCACATTATCAAATATTCCTATAATGTTTTACATGCTCCATGTAAAATTATCTCAAAAATAGTAATGAAAAAAGACATTTATGATATGGTATAAAGTTGAAAAGTCTTTTCTTCATCATTGATCTTGTAGCCACTTATTTATTTTTCTTGTTCCTCTTATCTTAAAGCTCACTTTCTTGGCGAAACATTTATTAATTTCACTAGTCTAAAATATATAGATACATATATATATCAAGTCTCTTTATTTACTAAATCAAAGAATTTATTTTTTTCCTTATTATGTTGACAATATACTTTTAAAGATGTAAGATGTCACAGAAATATTTAGGAATATAGTAAAAGCATTGTGCACAATGACGTATCTTTATATTTTTTTTCGTAAATAGTTCATAAATAATATTAATTTATGTCAATCCAAAATAATGATATTTCACTTAAACTTTCAAAAAAGAAACCTTACTTTATGCAATGTTTTGATTCATTTAAATTATACGTGCTTAACAGCCAATCTATAAAATTAATTGACAACAAAGGAAAGAACTAGATTTCTTGAAAATTTCTCTTTTTGACAAAACAAATTCTTATGGAATTTTTTTTTTAAATAGTGTCTTTAATATACATGGAAAATTTACAATAAACAAAAACTAAACATATGAAATTATTAATTATGGTAAGTAAATCATATATTGATATAGAATTAAAAAAAAAAAGGAAAGTATATAAATTTTGGACCATCAATATAAATTGCAATTAAATAAGAGAGGGTAATTTTGTATTTTTGGTGAAAATTGTGCGTGGATTTAATCATATAGGGGTGGGAATAGCACCACCCAATATTTATTATTGCATCAAAATAGTGCCGCCCAATATTTAAATAACTTATCGGTGAAGGCCGAATATATCTCTCTTGGACCATTCTCACCATCCAAATGTCATAGTCTCATCGGGGAGAGCACTAATAAGCACTCACTTACAAGACACCTCAACCTCCCTTTGGTTTGACGTTTGAACCAACCTTCCTAAGAAGAAGCCTCAAATAACTTTCTCCTTCGGAGTCTTGATGCTTTGTGGATTCTTATCTACGATATTAGTAGATGTTCACATGGACGTAGACATGTGGCTACTTAGAGACTCAGAAAAGACCTTGTAATTTCTACAAATCAATTAAGCCGGATGTTTAGTCTATGTAGGTGGCCCAAATAATATAGTTTGTACAAAATCGATAGGGTTCAAGCAAATAGCTTCCGGTTCTTAAGTTAGAAATTTCTTGACATCCGATCATTTGTGAACATCAAGTTGACTCTTTCTCCTTTATCAATGAATCCTGAGTTGACCCAGGGTCAGGCTAGGTTCTCAACACTGGGCATGGGGACCTAGTGCCCGGCCTAGGTCCTCAACACTAGGCATGGGACCTAGTGCCCTTACTTGAGACCCCCTCTGAATGTGCCTCGATCCCTAACGATCAAGCTCAAGTCACCTAAGGTCGGGATTGGGTCCATTGAGGTTGGTCCCATGATCTTGACAATTAGGCTCACATCCCCAATAGTCAGGCTCAATCACATGCACCTGAGCCCCAATGCCAACACTCGAACTTGAGACATAAGATTGTATAAAAAATGTTTTCTCAAATCAGTGTCGGATAATTTTCCTAAAACAAACATTAGAAAATTACTTTGATATTATTCACAAAATACAACCATATATAAAAGAATTCCTGAAAAAAATCGTTTTTCTGGACACTATTTCTATCCCCTAAATGACTAAATACACTTCATTTACACTAAAGACATAAATTTGTCCTTAATAATTTAAAGCACTAGTCGCATTCTTTTTTTTTTTCAATTTTTATTTTTCTATTTAGAATCTAGTCACCATATCTCACCATCTCCCCTGTTACGCATGGCTTTGAAGAGGTCCACTCTCACACGGTAAAATCTTGGATAAAAGATTTGGACTTTCTTGACCAACAAACGGATATTATCTCCTAGTTTCTCCATCCTAAATTTGTGGGAAGATTTTGCAAAAACTTCTAAGGCGACAGATGGGGCAAACCAATAAATTAAGCAAAACACCAAATAGTAGATTGGACGTTAGGGGCAAGCGAAAGCAACTGCTCGAACTAGCTAATTCTGGGAGGTTTCCGATTCCAAAAAATTGGAATTAATGAATGTCTATCTTGTTCTCAGTTCCAAGTGTACATCCACCCACCCAAACCATCTGTCTTACAACTTAGAAACCAAATTTCTTCAAGGAAAATCCAAATGAACTCGTGTATTAGAACTCGAAGTGAAATTTGCTAATTAATTTGCACAAGAATTTTTTTTCTCCATGGACATGAGAATGCCTCTTATCAAATGCTTGGGTATACCTTAAACACAAAGAATCACGAAATACATTAAATTTCCAAAAAAAAAATGTGTGCGATAAAATTTGAAGCCATCCAAAATTTCTTCATAATTCTTAAATCTCCAATTACTTTTTTATTATTCAGAAAATATTTAAACTGTTATTGATAATAAAATTATTTCTTATTAATTATTCTTATTCATATTAATAATTATTTTAAAAATCAAATCATTTATTTTCCAGCAAGACAAAAGTCTATCATCCCCATGAAAGGGGCACAGCTATTTTCATCCATTTACACTAAAAAGTCAATTTTGTCGTTAATCTTTACATTGCAATTGAAAGTAATGGCTGCACTTATATCTCTCTCTTTTTTTCCCGTTATATTTCTATACCCCGTCTTTTCGGATGAGCACCATCGTATTCTTGTACCACACCCCTGTGTTTCAAAGGGGAAGGCGTCGCGAGAATTAGGTGTGCTGGCCGTTCCCCCGTAGAGGGGGACTGTGGCCGGTCTAGCAGTGGGGTTAGGAATCTTTTTCAAGGCCCTAACTCGTGCCTTTACGGGAGCCTAAACGGGGTCTCCCACCCCAAGGCGGTTCTCCCGCCAATTCCTCCCTCTTGAGCCCTTTAAGGTCCTGCTCAGGACCAATGGCTGCACGTCTATCTCTCTTTTTTTCCCGTTATATTTCTATTTAGAGTCCTGTCACCATACCACGCCATCACATTCGATGCACGTCTTTGAAGAGGTCCACTCTCACTCGGTCTAATCTTGGATTAAAGATTTGGACTTTCTTGACCGGCAAACGGAGACTTTACCATAGATTAAAAAATAAACATGAACACTTATCACGTTAATATTTCCCTTCAAGATAATCTCTAATTCAAATAGGAAAGTAGAACTTTGAGATTCTTCGCACGGATTTAAGTTTGAGATATAATTAACAAGTAGTGAGCAATTAATACTGGGCAAAAGAAAAACAAATAAATGAAAAGAAATTCAAGTGAATTCCATTTCTCTCAAAAAAATATTGGATGGCAAACTGGGAAGGCTCAATCTTTATGTATAGAATCAAATTGGGTTTTAAATATTTTAACTAATTGGATCGAATTTTGCTGTTATCTATCGTTGTCACGACCTCTTTTTTTTCGGCGCCCGCAATCAGGTACGGGTGCCTAAGGAGGCTAATGGCTCGGCTGAAATTAATTATGCCCGGACTCTCCCAAGTCCACCAATTCGCGACTTCAATAGTCTGAGTTTTTTAACCTGTAAATCAATTTTTAAAATGGAGTCACCACTAATCGATTTGGGGTGGGTTGATTAGAAACCCAAGTGAAGTATTGGGAGAAATACTCACTCCTGCGCAACCAGAGAAATTACGATCGGGGACTTGATTACACTAGTTAATCACAAATGCCCTTTTGGTACCTAATCTTGTTTAAACCCTAAGGCTTTTTGGATTTTTGAGGGATTTTCCATGCATTTTTTGGAGGAAAAGCATTTTTGAGTATTTTTCTAATTTTTGGATATAAAAGGGATCTTTTTACCCTTTTTGGTATTTTTGGAAAAATACAAGTCTTTTTGACTTTTTCTGAATTTTTTTGGCTTTTTCGTGGATTTTTGGCTTTTTTGGAAAATATGAAAAAAATTTTATTTTTTTATTTTTTGTGAAAATAAATATTTTTTTTATTTTTTTTATTATTTTTCGATTTTCTGGAAGTTAAAATATTTTTTGTATATTTTTCGAAAATAAAATTTTTTTTTTTTTGAAAATAAATTATTTATTATTTATTTATTTAAAATATTATTTTATATTAAAATAATATAAAACTGACCCGGTCGGATCCGCCGATTGGGTCCGACCCGGTCGACGACCCAAAATGCGGGCCCGACTCAGATTTTTTCCCTTTTTTTTTTTTTTAAAAACCTAAAAGCCCAAACCCACTTTGACCCTTTTTCATTAAAGAAACTCAACCCAAAGACTACCCGGCCCCACACGCACAACAGCCCAGGCGGAACCCTACCCGGTTCAAACCCACGCCCGACCCATCCTTCACCTGCCGACTCGGATTACAAACTGCAACCCGATTCTAGAAACCCTACCCGAATTCAACCAGACCTCACGACCCGACTTTCATCCGCCTCCCATTCGCGAGACCCTACCCGAACAGTTGTCCGGATCCGATCCGGGCAGGGTTCGACGCAATGCTTCTTCCCTCCTCGCCTATCCGCGGCGCCGATGGAGGGGCTAGGAGGTCGATCGGCAGCGGTCCAGCGTTCGGCGGTGACGGAGGCTAGGGTCTCGACCAAAAAAGGGGGGCAAGCCTCTGAACGGCGGCGACGAAGGCGACCGCATGGGTTGAGACGCAAGGCGAAACGACGATTAGGGTTTTGAGAGGGAGGGGAGCTTCGTTCGATGGCGACGGGGGTCACGATGGCGTATGGTGGCGCAGACAACAACTAAACTCGTACTTGTCTTAGCGAGCTGCACCAGACGATTCCGCGATGAAGGGCTTTGATTCGGCCAAGTTTTCGAACAGTTGCAGGTTTGAGTCGGGAAGTAGCGGCCAGCGTCGGGAAAAACAGCAGCGGCGAGGCACGAGGGCGACAGTACGGTTTGACGGCGTCGGGACTGGTGCTCGGTCACAGCAACGGTGGCGGCCTGGCTCGGGGTGACTCGGCACGGCAGATTTCCAAATCTGCGCCCAGATCTTGACCCTCTCTCCTTTGGATCTGACCTCGTTCAACCCCCTCACGCTCAGATCTGCCCCCTTTACTCCGATTTCCCTCTCACTCAGGTCAGATCCGAGCCTCCACCGGTCGAATCTGACCTCCTCGGACTCGCTTGCCGGTGGCCTCCCCCGAAGTCTCTCAGTGGGAGGTCAGCCGAGCTCGCGACCCGAGTTCTCTCTTGCTCGCTCTTCGATGCTTCCCCCGAAGTCTCTCAGTGGGAAGATCTCAAAGCTTGCTCATGCCGTTCTTCGACGAAGGTGGTGCCCTTTTATAGGTGAGGGGATCCGGTCGACGGAGCTTCAACCGCCGATCCCCTTCGCGCGCCAAGCGGTTCTCCTCGGCTAAACCGGCGTCCCATCCGAGCTCATCCAACGAAGCGTGCTCGGCATTGATGGCACTTGAGATCTTATCTTCTTTGGCTGACGTCGGCCTACTCCCCTCGGCTGTAGGCCGTCCTTCGCGTGCATCATCGTCTTCGTGCACGTGAAGTACAGAGGCAAAGAAGGAAGGCGCAAGGAAGAAGAAGAAGGAAGAGAGGGGCCGGGCCAGAGAAAAAGAAAACTGGGCTTGGGCCGGCGAAAAGGAGAAAAAGAGGGGGGGCTGCCAATTTTTTTGTTTTTGCTTTTTTTTTTTTTTTTTTTTTTTGCTTTTTTTTGTTCATTAATCCGAAAAAGACAAAATTAATAAAATAAAAACTTAATTAATAAAATAAAATAAACCTAATTAAAATTGAGGTGTCAACAATCGTGATATAAAATTTATTTAAATTTAAATAAATATGAGACATTTGATGTTTAAGAATGTCTTATCATGTTACGTAGATTATAAATAGAGTGGACCAATATCCGTAACATTATAATCATACGATAAAAGTTAATGTTTAACAATTGAGTTTGTAACAGTATCAATTCCTTTAAATACGGTTCAACAAGTCCTTAAATTTCCTCCTAAACCACTCCTCTCTCTGACCCGCTATCCTCAAAAGCCACAGAAGTTCAAATTCAACGTCAGTCCAGTGGCCCGACCCGGCACCCGAATTCCCCGGCAAGAGTAAGACCATGTCGGTCAACGTTCGGGTTTGCCAGCAGCTTCTCGAGAAAATATTTTCTCTACATTCAGTTGGTTAATCCAGCTGCACCCAATATAAATCATCATCAATTCTGTTTTTATATGCATTTTGCATGAACAAAATTGTCGGACACAAAAACTGGGGAATGGCAAGAGATGACCTGTTCAACAAAATTGTGGGGATCGTTAGAACACTCTGCGAAGGAATTGAGTCCATTCCATTCAAGATGGCAGCTCTTCGTCATTTACTTATTCAACGTGGTGGCGAGGAATGGCAGTTTAGCCTCGAAATTGCACTGCAAAGTGTCAGAATTTGGATTGTAATTTTGGAGATATTTTGTGAACGGTACATGTTTATTGTGAAAGATTCGTGTCATTTTCTAAGAGATGGGTATTGTCATTAGGGTAATTAAGCCAATAAGACGGCAATCGTAAGCATAATATGGAAGAAGGAGACTTACGTCTGAGGTTCAAACACTTCCCATGCATCATCATGTTGGTTATGAATCTTTGATCATTACGTAATTGATTACTCCTATAATAGATGTCCCTCCTTGCAATGAACTTACCAGGAAAAGCTATGCTCACCAAGCCTTTTAAATCGAGAAAACAAGAGAAATTGAATGCGGAGGAAAAGGAAGCAAATTACCGTAGCCATAGCCGCCCAACCCCAAACTAAGAACTTGCCACAATTGGCTTGATAAAGTTGATATCAATCAAAAAGTTTGTTTAAGCATCACAAAAATCATTTTCTTTTTTTTTTTTAAGTTCTTTTCTATTTTCATTATGAAGGTTTTCAATAATAACCTCAGTTTTTTTCCTATTTAATTATTTGCTTTGATATTCAAAGAATTTCTTTTTCCTAAATTCATTCACCTTTCTCGACCCGAACAAGTTACAAGAGCTTGAGAGAGTGAAACTAGCATGAGAGGACCGAGAAAAGGATTTTTTGCATGCATGCTTCACACATACCAACAAGCTGGATTGACTCTATTTTGTAACGCTTTGTAAGAATTCAAACCCTTTTTTTGTCTAATTAGAGGATTTTTCGCAAATTCACCTATAAGCTCAAATCAATGTGGATTTTTGTTTGCCAGATTCATTGTATAGTCTAGTAGAGATTTACCATTTTTTCAAGGGTAGGCAATTATAATTGATTATTTTTGTGTATATATCAATAAATTTAATGTCAGAAAATTTGGGGAGGGAACACCCCCCCCTCTTCCTTCCCTAACATCGGTATTTAAGACAATTGCAGAATTCGCTAGAGTACTCTGAAATCTCACAAACCCATTAATTAAAATTGCATTAATTGAGTGACAATTTTTAAGAGGAAATTGTAATCTTTTTTATTTTACATCAAAGTTCGTTAGGAGAAATTTAGTCGTGGAATATGCTGCATACACCTGTACCGTGAAAGGAAAGGCCTGCCCAGTCACGCCGCGCCACGTAAGGGCGCCCCCCCCGCCCCATACAGACCCAGGGATGGGTGATCCACCCCTTTTTGGCGCATAGCGGCGGGCGGCGGGCGGCGGCGGCGGCGGCAGCGGCGGCAGCTTGGCTGTGTACCGGCTTGTTGGGCTATCAGGTGCCTTTGGACCCGGTCGAATCGGTTCTTCTCCTCCCTTTTTTCTTGATTTCTCTAGTCCGATTTTGACTAGTGTAGGAAGACCGAGACTCGCTTTTGTTTGCTTTACTTTCCCTTGGTGCGGGTTAAAACTTAATAATAGTAAAATCACATCCTTAAAAATTTCATTTATTCCACAAATAAAATGGATAATTTAAAAAAAGTTTCGTAAAAATATTCACTTATATTACTTAAAATAATTATTCGATTGAAAATATTTTATTATGAAAAAATCTTTGTGGACAATAAAAATATTTTTGAAAATATTCGTTTTTGTAAGCAATAAAAATAATCATTTTTAAAAGAAATTTATTATTTATTTTTCATGAAACAAATTGAATCTTAGTATGACTGCTTTTTTGTTTGTGTAGTAGTTTTAAAAATAAATGGAGCAGAGTGTCAAAAAACTGACAAATAATCTATTCTTAAAAATATTGAGATTTAAAGATAAATCTTGGTTCTAGCAGCAACTACTCAACCTTCTCCCTCTATAAAAGTGAGAAAATTATCAAAAAAAATACTATCTTTTAATTATATCAATTAATTTCTAAACGTTTTTTTATTTTGTTGATTGATTCCATTTGACCAATTTTGGTAGAAAATTGTTGACATGTACATCGGCCCTCCTACGTGACACAATCATCCACCATCCGATCTACTCAATTTTAGTTATGTTCACAATCTCTAGTTTGCAAATGTGGAATCAAAATGAGAGATTGCAAACTTCCTGATAATACAAAAAACGGGTGATTGGTCTCAAAAAAATTTAAAAGATGATTGTCAGATTCTTGTGACAATATACATGTCAAAAAAACTCAGTTTGATAAGTAGAATCCAATTTTGGGATTTAAAATGTGCTTTGCCATTTATATGGCTGTTTGATCTTTGGTCAACTAGCAATTGCCCATATGTCTAACTTAGTGATTTTTTTAGAAAGAGGCAAAATTTCGGGTGTCAACAACTATGTCAAGACTTCTTTCTTATGTAAAAAAAATGAAGAGCTCTGCATTTTAGTTTTCTTGAGATTGGGTTGTTATCGAAGCAATGAAAGAGGGAGAAATGTTTGGTTTCGGATTGCTTTTAATTATCATCATCCTCGTATATTCTTTGATTTTGTGGTGATTGCAAATGTGACAGTAGAATGTAGTTGAGAAGTGTATGTTTGTCATTTAGCAGGGATTTTGCTGCTACGCCATTAAACTTTGATTATTATAGTGAACTTCGAGTGATAGAGCCTCATAGAAAAGCCTTCAGCGATAAAGAATTTCATTTAATTTCTAGTAATTAAGTTTGAAATTAGTGGGTCTTGACCCTCGATGATATAAATCTTTCGAAACAACCAGCTTGATGTTTTTTTTTCTTAGTTATGTTCCCTTCACCGTATAAAACTTCACCGATTTCCTTCGTTCACTTAAACCCCTCATTTAAAAAAAAAAAAAAAATCTAACCAATTCAATTAGATGGAGAAAAAAAAAAATTCCCTTTGCTTTATCATCATATGATTCTTTTGTGCCAACCTCCATCGCAAGAACAACTTAAGAGAGAAAAGGAGGAAACCAAACTACTTTTTATCCAAATCTGTCGGAACAAACAATATGCTAACTTGGTGAAATTTCTTTTTATTATACTTATTAAATATATTGCAAACAGATTGAAGATGATAATAATCTGTAAAGTACAAATAAACTTAATAATATTATTGTAAATTACGAATAAACTCAATGACGATAATCTAATGAATCAAGAAGGCCCTGTGGTTAGGGCTACACATCATTGCGTAATGGAAGAATGCCGGTGCGCTTTGGAAAACCAATGGAGGTGACATTTCTACGTTGGTGATGATTCCAATGGCTTCCGGTTAGGCAGTGGAGCATCGCCATACTCGTACTTTACCTGCCCAGACATTGACTACCAGGGCCATCCTTAAATCCGGGTGTTTGTCCCGCACTGAGATTGCCCGGCATTCTTCCATTACGCAATGATGTGTAGCCTATCCGGCATTCCATCACGCCGTCAAGTGGCGGGGAAGCACCAGAAACACCACAATGCAGAGATGCCCCGACTGTGGATAGGCCTCTCCGTGCATCGTGGCGAAGCAAGGCGGCGCCGCTGTGGCCTGTTAGTGTTGCCGCCGTGTCCGCCGTAGCTGTGGTGTTGAGCAGGGAGCAGCTCTCTCTCTCTCTCTCTACACTTCATGCGCTCTCTCCCTCTCCCTTTCCACTTTTTCTCTCTGCTTGTGTATTATTCACTGCCTTCCCCCGTCCTTCATTTGTAGATAGAGCAAGGGAGGTTATGTCAGCGAAGATCTCCCCGAGAAAGCAGGAAATTCTTACTCAACCGACCATTATCGCCCTTAGGAATCGTTCAATCCGCCGGAGTGGCTTCACGTTCAATCTGAAAATCCGGTTCAACGGGATATTCATCCACAGTTATCGAATTCAAAGAAGACAAATATCTAAACCTCTGATCCTACTTTAGTGCAAAATCCCTTTCTAACCTTTGACTTTGTGTCCCCCTTCCAAATGTTTCGACCCGATCTTTTTTTCTGAATGCTATTTGCCATGATGGGTAGGTCGAGTATGCCTTTGAATCTCGAGATGATTAGACCATACTTATCATAGCTTGATCAAATATGCAGTTTAAAGAATGTGATGGGGTTGAAAGTATGTAAATACATTATGAAAATCATAGGTATTAATAGAATTTTTCGAAAGTTTATGGAGAGCAAAAATAAGATGGCTGAATACATGACTTATCTCAACTAGCGAGACCTCTTGTATGGGTGCAATGAGATTGTGCTCAAATCAAAACCACCAATTTTTAAGCCAAAAGAACCCACTAAATATTGAATTTTTAAATTGCTTTTCTTTTTTACTAAGAACGAATTTAAACTGGATATTATTGTTACATGAATGCAATGTTATAAAATACAAAATGCCTAACGTAAATTGATATTTTTATGTGACGAATAAATAAATGGGATAGTCAAATTTTGTGTCTATAACTTATGCTAAATATAGAGTTGTGACTTGTGGGTCTATTATAGTGGAAGAACACAATTATTTCCTTGCAAACTAAGTTATAATGATAGGATATTAATCTAACAATATGATATTAGGAAGAAGATGAAATTTCCAAATCATGGCTTAGGAAGAATATGAAACGGGTCCGACTACCTTGCATTCTCTTAGTTCCCTCTTATTTCCTACCACACCTAAGAGGTGTATCTCATGCGCGGACGGGAATTTTTTTTTTTTTCTACATTCTCTTCACTCGATCAATCAAATTGGATAGTTCAATCAATGCATAGCTTTCTCAAATGCTAGTTGAGCGTAGCATAATCCTTTCATAGGTAGATTGCTCAAGTATAGTCCACCATTTACTAAAACCATAGTTAAAAAAATATGAGTAATTTCTTATAAGGGAGAATTAAAATGAGGTAAAAATCCACAGAAATTTTTTTACATATTTTCCTTCAGAAGTAACAAAACAATTATGGATAAACATCTTTGCATGCAACCGCAAAATATACCGTGTAATTATCCCCCTACTAATTATAATTAGACCTGACAGAGAAATCAAGTACAACAACGGTCCTAAATCAATAAGCATCTCCTCATTAGTGGTTTGCAATTTTGTATCCTTCCCTTAAAAGAAGGGAAGCTCAGCCCCTCCCCAGCCTATGCTTGGGAATCAACATGTCCCCATTGGGATTACTTACAGTATCGCTGAGAAGATGCCCTTGGATCACCGGTCGGTCCATCGTGATTCTCGAACATGGTAAAATCATTGGATCCTTCATCAATATTGTACTGAAAAGATTATAGGTGAAATCAATTTCGGCACTGGCTCAAAACTCTGGCCCATAACCGAAGGTGCACTAGCCAAAGCCTGAAATGAGAGATGTCATTGTGAATATATGGCACACTGATTTAGATTTCTATGGAGCTTTAAGCGGGAAGACATTGGAATGAGTCAAGCCACTGGCTATAAACCATCAAAATACGCAAAGCAACCATTTGCACATTCTCTGAAATGAAATAATACCATGTCCATCTCACTTTTAGCCTTAAGGCCACTTTTCGATCCATACCTCCAGGCCGGAGGTATTCCAGAAGCAATTTTCTAAATTACCAATCATTGCCTATTTTTAAATTAGATTAAAGGGCACGTATTTATTGTCCTTTTAATGCCAAATAATATATGCAAATATAAATTAATGATATCATCGGGATCCTCCGTAATCTATATGTTAGAGGACGAGTACAAGTTAACCTTTCCCTTGTAGCCATAATTGGAACGAGAAAAGACGAAAAATGGCAAGTGCTTTCCATCAATTTCAATTGATGTGCGCAATTCACAAGCCCTAATAAATAAAATGAGCAAAATTGCAGCTCACGTAGCGACCATAACAAACTGGTTTGCCCCTCTCGAGGAAAGAACAGTATATTAGAGCAACAAGTAGCTCCTGAAATCACAACTAAGCACTTCAACGATGAATCGTGGCAGATTCTTATCTCCTAGTTTTTCGTGCTAAATTTGTAGGAAGATTTTGAGCTTTTAAGGCCGTCCATGGGGCAAACCACAACAATTAAACAAAACATTAAATAGAAGATTGGACATTAAGGGCAATGGTTCCATAAAATTGAAACCATCGGACAATGGTTTAGTTTCCAATTCTTGTTGTGGCTCGCCCACCTAGATCTTCTGGACCAAACCGATTTTTTATTTTTTAATTTATCAACAAAGGGCTTAAAAATCAAATTTCTCCAAGGAAAATCTAAATGAACCTATACATCAAAACTCAAAGTGAAATTCGCTAATTAATTTGCACAAGAATTTGTTATCTTCAAGGACAGGAGAAAGCCTCTTGTCAAACACTTGGGTATATCTTAAGCACAAATAATTATGGAATACATTAAATTTTCGAAAAAAAAAAAAAAAAAAAAAACGCAACAAAATGTGTGCAAAAAATTGAAGCCATTCAAAATTTCTTCATAATTCTTAAATCCCTAATTATTTTTCAATCATTTGGAAAATATTTAGATAAAAAATTTTATTAAGGGTAAAATTATTAATTATTAATTAATTATTTAAGTATATTAATAATTAATTAAAAGAATTTAAATCATTGATTTTCCAGCAAGACAAAAGGCTATCATCATCACTGCCATTTATACTGAAAGGACAAAACAGCCATCAATCTTTTTTTTTTTTTCTATATATTTTTGTATCAACTACCATTTTCACCCCCTAAATAATTATATCAACTCCCATTAAGAGTAAAAATTTTCCTTAAAATGATGGTCCCACTCCTTCTTTTTTATATATTTTTCCTTTTCTATTTGGAATACTTACCATAAATAGGTATTTCACATATTTTTTGCATATTAAAAAAAGCGCATTATCAAATATTCCTATAACGTTTTACATGCTCCATGTAAAATTATCTCGATAATAGTAATGAAAAAGGCATTTATGATATGGTATAAAGTTGAAAAGTCTTTTCTTCATCATTGATCTTGTAGCCACTTATTTATTTTTCTTGTTCCTCTTATCTTAAAGCTCACTTTCTTGGCGAAACATTTATTAATTTCACTAGTCTAAAATATATACATACATATATATCAAGTCTCTTTATTTACTAAATCAAAGAATTTATTTTATGTTGACAATATACTTTTAAAGATGTAAGATGCCACAGGAATATTTAGGAATATAGTAAAAACATTGTGCACAATAACGCATCTTTATTTTTTTTTTTTCGTAAATAGTCCATAAATAATATTAATTTCTGTCAATCCAAAATAATGATATTTCACTTAAACTTTCAAAAAAGAAACCTTACTTAATGCAATGTTTTGATTCATTTAAATTATAGGTGCTTAACAACCAATCTATAAAATTAATTGACAACAAAGGAAAGAACTAGATTTCTTGAAAATTTCTCTTTTTGACAAAACAACTTCTTATGGTAATTAAAAAAAAAAAAAAAACATAGTGTCTTTAATATACATGGAAAATTTACAATAAATAAAAACTAAAAATATGAAATTATTAATTATGGTAAGTAAATCATATATTAATATAGAAATTAAAAAAAGGAAAGTATATAAATTTGGGACCATCAATATAAATTGCAATTAAATAAGAGAGGGTAATTTTGTATTTTTGGTGAAAATTGTGCGTGGATTTAATCATATAGGGGTGGGAACAGCACCACCCAATATTTATTATTGCATCAAAACAGTGCCTCCCAATATTTAAATAACTTATCAGTGAAGGCTGAATATATCTCTCTTGGACCGTTCTCATTGTCTAGATGTCATAGTCTCATTGGGGAGAGCACTAATAAGCACTGACGTACATGACACCTCGACCTCCCTCTAGTTTCCCTCTGGTTTGACGTTTGAACCAACCTTCCTAAGAAGACGCCTCAAATAACTTTCTCCTTCGGAATCTTGATGCTTTGTCGATTCTTATCTACGATATTGGTAGATGTTCACATGGATGTAGACATGCGGCTACTTAGAGACTTAGAAAAGACCTTGTGATTTCTACAAATCAGTTAAGCCGGATGTTTAGTCTATGTAGGTGGCCCAAATTACTATAGTTTGTATGAAATTGATAGGGTTCAAGCAAATAGCTTCCGGTTCTAAAGTTAGAAGTTTCTCGACACCTGATCATTTGTGAACATCGAGTTGACTCTTTCACCTTTATCAATGAATCTCAAGTTGACCTGGGCCCGGCCTAGGTTCTCAACACTTGGCATGGGGACCTAGTGCCCTTACTCGAGACTCCCTGTGAATGTGCCTTGATCCCTGACGATCAAGCTCAAGTCACCTAAGGTCGGGATTGGGTCCATTGAGGCTGGTCCCATGATCTTGACAATTAGGCTCACATCCCCAATAGTCGGGCTCAATCACATGCACCCGAGCCCCAATGCCAACACTTGAACTTGAGACATAAGATTGTACTAAAAATGTTTTCTCAAATGAGTGTCGGATAATTTTCCTAAAACAAACATCAGAAAATTACTTTGATATTATTCACAAAATACAACCATATATAAAGAATTCCTGAAGAAAAAATCATTTTGGTGGACACTATTGCTATACCCTAAATGACTAAATACACTTCATTTACACTAAACACATAAATTTGTCCTTAATAATTTAAAGCAATAGTCGCATGCCTTTTTTTTCAATTTATATTTTTCTATTTAGAATCTAGTCACCATATCTCACCATCTCCCCTGTTACCGCATGGCTTTGAAGAGGTCCACTCTCACGCGGTCAAATCTTGGATAAAAGATTTGGACTTTCTTGACCAACAAACGGAGATTATATCCTGGTTTCTCCATCCTAAATTTGTGGGAAGATTTTGCATAAACTTCTAAGGCCACAGATGGGGCAAACCAAAATATTAAGCAAAACACCAAACAGTAGATTGGACGTTAGGGGCGAGCCAAAGCAACTGCTCGAGCTAGCTAGTTCTGGGAGGTTTCCAATTCCGAAAAATTTGAATTGGTGAATGTCTATCTTGTTCTCAGTTCCAAGTGTACATCCACCCACCCAAACCATCTGTCTTACAACTTCGAAATCAAATTTCTCCAAGGAAAATCTAAATAAACTCATACGTTAGAACTCGAAGTGAAATTCGCTAATTAATTTGCACGAGAATTTGTTTTCTCCATGGACATGAGAATGCCTCTTATCAAACACTTGGGTATATCTTAAACACAAAGAATCACGAAATACATTAAATTTCCGGAAAAAAAAAAAATGCACGATAAAATTTGAAGCCATCCAAAATTTCTTCATAATTCTTAAGTCTCCAATTACTTTCTAATCATTCAGAAAATATTTAAATTGTTATTGATAATAAAATTATTTCTTATTAATTAATTATTCTGATTCATATTAATAATTATTTAAAAAAATCAAATCATTTATTTTCCAACAAGACAAAAGTCTATCATCCCCATGAAAGGGGCACGGCTATTTCCATACATTTACACTAAAAAGTCAAATATGTTGTTAATCTTTACATTGCAATTGAAAGTAATGGCTGCACTTCTATCTCTCTCTTTTTTTCCCATTATATTTCTATTTAGAGTCCTGTCACCATACCACGCCATCACAGTCTCTATCACCGCACGTCTTTGAAGAGGTCCACTCTCACGTGGTCTAATCTTAGATAAAAGATTTGGACTTTCTTGACCGGCAAACGGAGACTTTACCATAGAGTAAAAAATAAACATCAACACTTATCACGCTAATATTTCCCTCAAAGATAATCTCTAATTCAAATAGGAAAGTAGAACTTTGAGATTCTTCACACAGATTTAAGCTTGAGATATAATTAACAAGTAGTGAGCAATTAATGCTGGGCAAAAGAAAAACAAATAAATGAAAAGAAATTCAACTGAATTCCATTTCTTTCAAGAAAATATTGGATAGCAAAATCACAAGGCTCAATCTTTATGTATAGAATCAAATCGGGTTTTAAATCTTTTAATAATTCAATCAAATCATTACCAATTCCTTTAAATATTTATAATCATACGACAGAAATTAATGTTTAATAATTGAGTTTCGAAACATTACCCATTCCTTTAAATACTGTTCAACAAGTCCTTAACTTTCCTCCTAAACCTCTGCTCTCTCTGACCCGCTCTCCTCAAAAGCCACGAAAGTCCAAATTCAACGTCGCTCCAGTGACCCGAACCGGCACCCGAATTCCCCCGCGAGAGTAGGACCATGTCGGTCGACGTTCGGGTTTGCCAGCAGCTTCTCGAGAAAATATTTTCTCGACATTCAGTTGGCTACCCCAGCTGCACCCAATATAAATCATCATCAATTCTGTTTTTATTTGCATTTTGCATGAACAAAATTGTCGGACACAAAAACTGGGGAATGGCAAGGGATGACCTGTTCAACAAAATTGTGGGGATCGTTAGAACACTCTGCCACGGAATTGAGTCCATTCCATCAAGATGGCAGCTCTTCATCATGTACTTGTTCAACGTGGTGGCGAAAAATGGTAGTTTAGCCTCAAAATTGCACTGCAAAGTGTCTGAATTTGGATATAATTTTGGAGATATTTTGTAAACGGTACATGTTTCTTGTGAAAGATTCGTGTCATTTTCTGAGAGCTAGGTATTCTCATTAGGGTAATTAAGCCAATAAGATGGCAATTGTAAGCATAATATGGAAGAAGGAGACTAATGTCTGAGGCTCAAACCACTCCACATGCATCATCATGTTGGTTGTGAATCTTTGATCATTACGTAATTGGTTACTCCTATAATAGATGTCCCTCCTTGCAATGAACTTACCAAGAGAAGCTATGCTCACCAAACATTTTAAATCGAGAAAACAAGAGAAATTGAATGTGGAGGAAAAGGAAGCAAATTACCATAGCCATAGCCGCCCAACGCCAAACTAAGAAGTTGCCACGATTGGCTTGATATCGATCAAAAAGTTTGTTTGAGCATCACAAAAATCATATTGTTACTTTTTAAGTTCCTTTCAATTTTCATTAATAACTTCAGTTTTTCTCCTTTTTAATTATTTGCTTTGATATTCAGAGAATTTTTTTTTTTCCTGAATTCATTCACCTTTCTTGACCTGAACGAGTTACAAGAGCTTGAGAGAGTGAAACCAGCACAAGAGGACCGAGAAAAGGATTTCTTGCGTGCATGCTTCATGCGTACCGACAAGCTAGATTAACTTTATTTCGTAGCGCTTAGTAAGAATTCAAATCCTTTCTTTGTCTAATTAGAGGATTTTTCTCGAATTCACCTATAATATAAGCTCGAATCAATGTAGATTTCTGTTTGCCAGATTTATTGTATAGTCTAGTAGAGATTTAACATTTTTTCAAGGGTAGGCAATTCACTTATAATTGATTATTTTTGTGTATATATCAATAAATTTAATGTAAGAAAATTTGGGGAGGGAAGACCCCCTCTTCCTTCCCTAACGTCGGTATTTAAGACAATTGCAAAATTCGCTAGGGTACTCTGAAATCTCACAAACCCATTAATTAAAATTGCATTAACTAAGTGATAATTTTTAAAAGGAAATTGTGATCTTTTTTATTTTACATCAAAGTTCCTTAGGGGAAATTTAGTCGAGGACTATGCTGCATGCACCTATCCGACGAAAGGAAAGGCCTGCCAATCACGCCGTGCCACGTAAGGGCACCCCCCATACAGACCTGGGGATGGGCGATCCGCCCCATTTTGACGCTTGGTGACAGGCGGAGGCGGCGGCGGCAGCGGCGGCGGCGGCATGGTGGGGGCGGCAGCTTGGCTGTGTAACGGCTTGTCGGGCTGTCAGGTGCCTTTGGACCCGGTCGAATCGGTTCTTCTCCTCCCTTTTTTTTTTTCAATTTCTCTGGTCCGATTTTGACTGGAGTGTAGGAAGACAAGACTCACTTTTGTTTGCTCTACTTTCCCTTGGTGCGGTTAAAAATTAATAATATTAAAATCACATCCCTAAAAATTTCATTTATTCCACAAAAAAAAAAAAAGATAATTTAAAAATTATTTTCTTAAAAATATTCACTTATATTACTTAAAATAATTATTCGATGAAAAATCTTTTATTATGAAAAAAATCTTTGTGAACAATAAAAATATTTTTGGTTTTATTCGTTTTTCTAAGCAATACAAATGATCATTTTTAAAAGAACTTCATTATTTATTTTCACGAAACAAATTGAATCTTAGTATGACTGCCTGTTTGTTTGTGTAGTAGTTTTAAAAATAAATGGAGCAGAGTGTCAAAAAACTGACAAATAATCTATTCTTAAAACTATTGAGATTTAAAAATAAATCTTGGTTCTAGCATCAACTACTCAACCTTCTCCCTCTATAGAAGTGAGAAAATTATCCAAAAAATAGTATCTTTTAATTATATTAATTAATTCCTAAACATTTTCACATTTTGTCGATTGATTCCATTTGACCAATTTTGGTCGAAAATCATTGACATGTGCATCGGCCCTCCTACGTGACACGATCATCCACTATCTGATCTACTCAATTTTAATCATGTTCGCAATCTCTAGTTTGCAAATGTGGAATCAAAATGAGAGATTGCAAACTTCCCGATAATACAAAAAATGGGTGATTGGTCTCAAAAAATCAAAAAAAAAAATTATTGTCGGATTCTAATGACAATATAGATGTCAAAAAACTCATTTTGATAAGTAGAATCCAATTTCGGGATTTAAAATGTGCTTTGCCATTTATATGGCTGTTTGATCTTTGGTCAACTAGCAATTGCCCTTATGTCTAACGTAGTGATTTTTTAGAAAGAGGCAAAATTTCGGGTGTCAACAACTATGTCAAGACTTCTTTTTTATGTTAAAAAAATGAAGAGCTCTGCATTTCATTTTTCTTGAGATTGGGTTGTTTTCAAATCAATGAAAGAGGGAGAAATGTTTGGTTTCGGATTGCTTTTAATTATCATCATCATCGTATATTCATTGATTTTGTGGCGAGTGCAAATGTGACAGTAGACTGTAGTTGAGATGTTTATGTTTGTCATTTAGCGGGGATTTTTCGGCTATGCCATTGAACTTTGATTATTATAGTGAACTTCGAGTGATAGAGCCTCATAGAAAAGCCTTCAGCGAGAAAGAATTTCATTTAATTTCTAGTAATTAAGTTTGAAATTAGTGGGTCTTGACCCTCGATGATATAAATCTTTTTGAAACAACCAGCTTGATGTTTTTCTTTTTTTTTAGTTATGTTCCCTTCACCGTATAAAACTTCACCGATTTCCTTCGTTCACTTAAACCCCTCAATTATTTTTTAAAAAAAAATAATACATCTAACCAATTCAATTATATGGAGAAAAAAAAAAAGTATTCCCTTTGCTTTATCATCATATGATTCTTTTGTGCCAACCTCCATCGCAAGAACAACTTAAGAGAGAAAATGAGGAAACCAAACTACTTTTTATCAAAATCTGTCAGAACAAACAATATGCTAACTTGGTGAAATTTCTTTTTATTATATTTATTAAATATATTGCAAACAGATTGAAGATGATAATAATCTGTAAAGTGCAAATAAAAGTAATGATATTATTGTAAATTACGAATAAACTCAATGACAATAATCTAATGAATCAAGAAGGCCCTGTGGATAGGGCTACACATCATTGCGTAATGGAAGAACGCCGGTGCGCTTCGAAAGACCATTGGAGGTGACAATTCTATTGTGGCAATGATTCCAATGGCGTCTAGCTCAGCAGCGGAGCATCGCTATACTCATACTTTGCCTCCCAGACACTAACTACCAAGGCCATCCTTTAATCCGGGCGTTTGTCCCGCAATAAGATTGCCAGGCATTCTTCCATAACGCAATGATGTGTAGCTTATCCGGCGTTCCATCACACCGTCAAGTGGCCAGGAAGCACCAGAAACACCACAATGCAGAGATGCCCCGACTGTGGATAGGCCTCTCTGTGCATCGTGGCGAAGCAAGGTGGCGCCGCTGTGGCCTGTTAGTGTTGCCGCCATGTCCGCCGTGGCTGTGGTGTTGAGCAGGGAGCAGCTCTCTCTCTCTCTCTCTCTCTCTCTCTCTCTCTCTACTTCATGCGCTCTCTCCCTCTCCCTTTCCACTTTTTCTCTCTGCTTGTGTATTATTCACTGCCTTCCCCCGTCCTTCATTTGTAGATAGAGCAAGGGAGGTTATGTCAGCGAAGATCTCCCCGAGAAAGCAGGAAATTCTTACTCAACCGACCAATATCGCCCTTAGGAATCGTTCAATCCGCCGGAGTGGCTTCACGTTCAATCTGAAAATCCGGTTCAACGGGATATTCATCCGCAGTTATCGAATTCAAAGAAGACAAATATCTGAACCTCCGATCCTACTTTAGTGCAAAACCCCTTTCTAACCTTTGACTTTGTGTCCCCCTTCCAAATGTTTCGACTCGATCTTTTTTTTGAATGCTATTTGCCATGATGGGTAGGTCGAGTATGCCTTCGAATCTCGAGATGATTAGACCATACTTATCATAGCTCGATCAAATATGCAGTTTAAAGAATGTGATGGGGTTGAAAGTATGTAAATACATTATGAAAATCATAGGTATTAATAGAATTTTTGAAAGTTTATGGAGAGCAAAAATAAGATGGCTGAATACATGACTTATCTCGACTAGCGAGACCTCTTGTATGGTGCAATGAGATCGTGCTCAAATCAAACCCACCAATTTTCAAGCCAAAAGAACCCACTAAATATTGAGTTTTTAAATTGCTATTTTTTTTTTTTTTTTTACTAGGAACGAATTTAAACTGGATATTATTGTTACATGAATGCAATGTTATAAAATACATAATGCCTAACGTAAATTGATATTTTTATGTGACGAATTAATAAATGGGATAGACAATTTTTTTGTCAATAACTTATACTAAATTATAATGATAAAGTGGAAGAACACAAATATTTCCTTGCCAACTAAGTTATAACGATAGGATATTAATCTAACAATATGATATTAGGAAGAAGATGAAATTTCCAAATCATGGCTTAGGAAGAATATGAAACGGGTCCGACTGCCTTGCATTCTATTAGTTCCCTCTATTTCCTCCCACGTCTAAGAGTTGTACCTCATACGCAAATGGAAATTTTTAATTTCTTTTTAACATTCTCTTCATTGGATCAATCAAATTGGACAATTCAATCAATGCATAGCTTTCTCGGATGCTAGATGAGCGTAGCATAATCCTTTCATAGATAGATTGCTCAAGTATAGTCCACCATTTACTAAAACCATAGTTAAAAAAGATATGAGTAATTTCTTATATGGGAGAGTTGAAATGAGGTAAAAATCCACGGAAATTTTTTTACATATTTTCTTTCAAAAGTAACAAAACAATTGTGGATAAACATCTTTGCATGCAACCGCAAAATATACCGTGTAATTATCCCCCTACTAATTATAATTAGACCTGACAGAGAAATCAAGTGCAACGACAATCCTAAATCAATAAGCATCTCCTCATTAGTGGTTGGCAATTTTGCATCCTTCCCTTAAAAGAAGGGAAGCTCAGATCGCACAATGCGGAAAATGAACAGAAATTCAGATTGGCTAATTTGAAGAGACTTTTGACATCTGGTGTGAGTGAATCGGTGGATGGAAGTTGTTTGGGCTTTTTCTGATTTCAAATTGGACTTCAACCGGATTTGTTTATTCAGAAAATCGGATTCCAAAAAGAAAATGAATTAAAATTCGGAATTGAAGAAAATAGCCGTTTTTGTTGCATGTTCATGTTGAGATTACTTACAGTATTGCTGAGAAGATGCCCTTGGACCATCAGTCGGTACATTGTGCTCCTCAACCAAGGTAAAATCACTGCCTCTTTTCAGAAGCATTTTTCTAGATTACCAATCATTGCCTCTTTTCAAATCAGATGAAAGGGCACGTATTTATTATCTTTTTAATGCCAAATAATATATGCAAATATAAATTAATGATATCATCGGGATCCTTTGTAATCCATATGTTAGAGGACGAATACAAGCTAACTTTTCCCTTGTAGCCATAATTGGAACGAGAAAAGACGAAAAATGGCAAGTGCTTTTCATCAATTTCAATTGATGTGCGCAATTCACAAGCCCTAATAAATAAAATGAGTAAAATTGCAGCTCACGTAGCGACCATCACAAAGTGGTTTGCCCCTCTCGAGGAAAGAACAGTATATTAGAGCAACAAGTAGCTCCCGAAATCACAACTAAGCACTTCAACGATGAATCGTGGCAGATTCTTATCTCCTAGTTTTTCGTGCTAAATTTGTAGGAAGATTTTGAGCTTTTAAGGCCGCAAATGGGGCAAACCACAACAATTAAACAAAACATCAAAAAGAAGATTGGACATTAAGGGCAATGGTTCCATAAAATTTAAACCATCGGACAATGGTCTAGTTTCCAATTCTAGTTGTGGCTGGCCCACCTAGGTCTTCTGGACCAAATCGATTTTTTATTTTTTAATTTATTATCAAAGGGCTTAAAAATCAAATTTCTCCAAGGAAAATCTAAATGAACTTGTACATCAAAACTCGAAGTGAAATTTTCTAATTAATTTGCACAAGAATTTGTTTTCTTCAAGGACAGGAGAAAGCCTCTTTGTCAAACACTCGGGTATATCTTAAGCACAAAAAATCATGGAATACATTAAATTTTTGAAAAATAAAAATACACAACAAAATGTGTGCAAAAAATTGAGGCCATTCAAAATTTCTTCATAATTCTTAAATCCCTAATTATTTTTTAATCATTCGGAAAATATTTAGATAATTTTTTATTAATAGTAAATTTATTTATTATTAATTAATTATTTTAAGTACATTAATAATTAATTAAAAGAATTTAAATCATTTATTTTCCAGCAAGCCAAAAGTCTATCATCCCCATGAGATGAGGTGGAGCTATTTTCACTCCCTAAATAATTATATCAACTCCCATTCATACCGAAAGGACAAAACTGCCATCAATCTTTTTTATTTATTTATATTTTTCCATATATTTTTATATCAACTACCATTTTCACCCCTAAATAATTATAGCAACTCCCATTAAGAGTAAAAGTTTTCCTTAAAATGATGGTCCCACTCCTTCTTTTTTTTATATTTTTCCTTTTCTATTTGGAATAGTTACCATAATTAGGTATTTCACATTTTTTTGCATATTAAAAAAAGCGCATTATCAAATATTCCTATAATGTCTTACATGCCCCATGTAAAATTATCTTGATAATAGTAATGAAAAAAGACATTTATGATATGGTATAAAGTTGAAAAGTCTTTTCTTCATCATTGATCTTGTAGCCACTTATTTATTTTTCTGGCGAAACATTTATTAATTTCACTAGTATAAAATATATGCATACATATATATCAAGTCTCATTATTTACTGAATCAAAGAATTTAATCCTTATTATGTTGACAATATACTTTTAAACATGTAATATGTCACAAGAATATTTAGGAATATAGTAAAAACATTGTGCACAATAACGTATCTTTATATTTTTTTCCGTAAATAGTTCATAAATAATATTAATTTCTGTCAATCCAAAATAATGATATTTCACTTAAACTTTCAAAAAAGAAACCTTACTTTATGCAATGTTTTGATTTATTTAAATTATACGTGCTTAACAGTCAATCTATAAAATTAATCGACAACAAAGGAAAGAACTAGATTTCTTGAAAATTTCTCTTTTGACAAAACAAATTCTTATGGAAATTTTTTTAAATAGTGTCTTTAATATACATGGAAAATTTACAATAAACAAAAACTAAACATATGAAATTATTAATTATGGTAAGTAAATCATATATTGATATAGAAATTAAAAAAAAAAGGAAAGTATATAAATTTGGGACAATCAATATAAATTGCAATTAAATAAGAGAGGGTAATTTTGTATATTTGGTGAAAATTGTGCATGGAATTAATCATATAGGGGTGGGAACAGCACCACCCAATATTTATTATTGCATCAAAATAGTGCCGCCCAATATTTAAATAACTTATCGGTGAAGGCCAAATATATCTCTCTTGGACCGTTCTCACCATCCAGATGTCATGGTCTCATTGGGGAGAGCATTAATAAGCACTGACTTACATGATACCTCGACGTCCCTTTGGTTTGACGTTTGAACCGACCTTCCTAAGAAGACACCTCAAATAACTTTCTCCTTCAGAGTCTTGATGCTTTGTGGATTCTTATCTACGATATTAGTAGATGTTCACATGGATGTAGACATGCAGCTACTTAGAGACTCAGAAAAGACCTTGTGATTTCTACAAATCAGTTAAGCCGGATGTTTAGTCTATGTAGGTGGCCCAAATTAATATAGTTTGTATGAAATTGATAGGGTTCAAGCAAATAGCTTCCGGTTCTTAAGTTAGAAATTTCTCGACACCCAATCATTTGTGAACATCGAGTTGACTCTTTCTCCTTTATCAATGAATCCCAAGTTGACCCGAGCCCGGCCTAGGTTCTCAACATTGGGCATGGGGACCTAGTGCCTGGCCTAGGTCCTCAACACTGGGCATGGGGACCTAGTGCTAGGAGGTTTCCGATTTGAAAAAATTGGAATTGGTGAATGTCTATCATGTTCTCAGTTCCAAGTGTACATCCACCCACCCAAACCATCTGTCTTACAACTTAGAAATCAAATTTCTCCAAGAAAAATCTAAATGAACTCATAAATTAGAACTCGAAGTGAAATTCGCTAATTAATTTGCATGAGAATTTGTTTTCTCCATGGACATGAGAATGCCTCTTATCAAACGCTTGGGTATATCTTAAACACAAAGAATCACGAAATACATTAAATTTCCAAGAAAAATGTGCGCGATAAAATTTGAAGCCATCCAAAATTTCTTCATAATTCTTAAGTCTCCAATTACTTTTTAATTATTCAGAAAATATTTAAATTGTTATTGATAATAAAATTATTTCTTATTAATTAATTATTCTTATTCATATTAATAATTATTTTAAAAAATCAAATCATTTATTTTCCTGCAAGACAAAAGTCAAATCTATCGTTAATTAGGCAATTCACTTATAATTGATTATTTTTGTGTATATATCAATAAATTTAATGTAAGAAAATTTGGGGAGGGAAGACACCCCCCTCTTCCTTCCCTAACGTCGGTATTTAAGACAATTGCAGAATTCGCTAGGGTACTCTAAAATCTCACAAACCCATTTATTAAAATTGCATTAACTAAGTGATAATTTTTAAAAGGAAATTGTGATCTTCTTTATTTTACATCAAAGTTCCTGAGGAGAAATTTAGTCGAGGACTATGCTGTATGCACCTGTAGCGCGAAAGGAAAGGCCTGCCCAGTCACGCCACGCCATGTAAGGGCGCCCCCCGTACAGACCCGGGGATGGTCGATCCGCCCCTTTTTGGCGCATGGCAACGGCGGCGATTCTTTTGTGCCAACCTCCATCGCAAGAACAACTTAAGAGAGAAAAGGAGGAAACCAAACTACTTTTTATCCAAATCTGTCAGAACAAACAATATGCTAACTTGGTTAAATTTCTTTTTATTATATTTATTAAATATATCGCAAACAGATTGAAGATGATAATAATCTGTAAAGTACAAATAAACTTAATAATATTATTGTAAATTATGAATAAACTCAATTACGATAATCTAATGAATCAAGAAGGCCCCGTGGATAGGGCTACACATCATTGCGTAATGGAAGAATGCCAGTGCACTTCGGAAAACCAATGGAGGTGACATTTCTATGTTGGTTATGATTCCAATGGCTTCCGATTAGGCAGCGGAGCATCACCATACTCGTACTTTACCTGCCCAGACATTGACTACCAAGGCCATCCTTAAATCCGGGTGTTTGTCCCGCACTGAGATTGCCGGGCATTCTTCCATTACGCAATGATGTGTAGCCTATCCGGCGTTCCATCACACCGTCAAGTGGCCAGGAAGCACCAGAGACACCACAGTGCAGAGATGCCCCAACTGTGGATAGGCCTCTCTGTGCATTGTGGCGAAGCAAGGTGGCGCCGCTGTGGCCTGTTAGTGTTGCCGCCGTGTCCGCCGTGGCTGTGGTGTTGAGCAGAGAGCAGCTCTCTCTCTCTCTCTACTTCATGCGCTCTCTCCCTCTCCCTTTCCACTTTTTCTCTCTGCATGTGTATTATTCACTGCCTTCCCCCGTCCTTCATTTGTAGAGAGAGCAAGGGAGGTTATGTCAGCGAAGATCTCCCCGAGAAAGCAGGAAATTCTTACTCAACCGACCAATATCGCCCTTAGGAATCGTTCAATCCGCCGGGGTGGCTTCACGTTCATTCTGAAAATCGGGTTCAACGCGATATTCATCCGCAGTTATCGAATTCAAAGAAGACAAATATCTAAACCTCTGATCCTACTTTAGTGCAAAACCCCTTTCTAACCTTTGACTTTGTGTCCCCCCTTCCAAATGTTTCGACCCGATCTTTTTTTTTTAATGCTATTTGCCATGATGGGTAGGTCGAGTATGCCTTTGAATCTCGAGATGATTAGACCATACTTATCATAGCTTGATCAAATATGCAGTTTAAAGAATGTGATGGGGGTTGAAAGTATGTAAATACATTGAGAAAATCATAGGTATTAATAGAATTTTTCGAAAGTTTATGGAGAGCAAAAATAAGATGGCTGAATACATGACTTATCTCGACTAGCGAGACCTCTTGTATGGGTGCAATGAGACCATGCTCAAATCAAACCCACCAATTTTCAAGCCAAAAGAACCCACTAAATATCGAATTTTTAAATTGCTATTTTTTTTTTTTGCTAAGAACGAATTTAAACTAGATATTATCGTTACATGATGCAATGTTATAAAATGCATAATGCCTAATGTAAATTGATATTTCATTGTGACGAATAAATAAATGGGATAGTCAAATTTTGTGTCAATAACTTATACTAAATATATGGAGATTGGGGTCAGAGTTGTGACTTGTGGGCCTGTTATAGTGGAAGAACACAAAATTTCATTGCAAACCAAGTTATAATGATAGGATATTCATCTATATTAGGAAGAAGATGAAATTTCCAAGTCATGGCTTAGGAAGAATATGAAACGGGTCCGACTGCCTTGTATTCTCTTAATTCCATCTGTCTCCTTCCACGTCTAAGAGGTGTATCTCATGCGTAGATGGAATTTTTTATTTTTTTGTCTACATTCTCTTCATTGGATCAATCAAAGTGGACAATTCAATCAATGCATAGCTTTCTTAGATGCTCTTTGAGCCTAGCATAATTCTTTCATAGGTAGATTGCTCAAGTATAGTCCACCATTTAATAATACCATAGTTAAATATATATATATATATATGTGAGTAATTTCTACAAAGGGAGAGTTGAGATGAGGTAAAAATCCACGGAATAATTTTTACATATATTCTTTCAGAAGTAACATAACAATTGTGGATAAACTATCTCTACTTGCAACCCCAAGATACCCCATGTAATTATGCCTCTACTAATTATAATTAGACCTGACAGAGAAATCAAGTACAACAACAGTCCTAAATCAATAGGCATCTCCTCATTAGTGGTTTGCAATTCTGTATATTTCCCATGGTAAGAAGGGAATGTAGGGCACACTAAAATGGATTACTATGGAGCTTTAAGCGATAGGACATTGGAATGAGTCGAGCCACTGGCTATAAAACATCAAAATACGCAAAGCGACCATTTGCACATTCTTTGAAATGAAATAATATCATGTCTTTCACCAAAAATAAAATAAAATAATACTACTAATAATATCATGTCCATCTCACTTCTCGCCTTAAGGTCACTTTTCGATCCTCGCCTCCAGGCCGGAGGGATTCTAAGCGCAATTTTCTGGATCACCACTCATTGCCTCTTTTTAAAAATCAGATTAAAGGGCACGTAGTTATTGTCTTTCTAATGCCAAATAATATATGCAAATGTAAACTAATGATATTATCGGAGTCCTGCTTAATCCATATGTTAAGAGGACGAGTACAAGCTAACCTTTCCCTTGTAGCTATAATTGGAACGAGAAAAGATGAAAGATTGCGAGTGCTTTCTATTGATTTCACTTGATGTGCACAATTCACTAGTCTTGATAAATGAAGTGAGCAAAATTGCAGCTCAGGTAGCAACCATCACAAAGTGGTTTGTGTAAAATATGGGTTTTGACCCAGTCAAAAAAAAAGAAAAAAGAAAAAAAGAAAAAAAGGTAGAAGCTTCAGCAGAGAGAGAGAGAGGAATCGAGAGTTTTCGGGAGAAGGAAAAGAGGAGAGAGAGAAAGAGAGAGAGAGAGAGAGGAAGAAAAGACAGAAATAAAAGAAAAAGGAAAAAGAAAAGAAAAAGGAGGAGATAAAAGGGAAAGAGAGAAGGAAAGAAGGGGAGAGAGGGACAGCAGAGAGCTCGAACGCAGAGAAGAAGAAAGAGAGAAAGAAGAAGAAGAAGAAGAAGAAGAAGAGGGTTTTGTGTGTTCTCGTCATGGGAGCCTTGCCAAGCCACGTTAACTACGTAACACAACGCTCGGTAAGCGCTCGTGCCGCCCATTTGTTAAATTGGAGTAATTTCGGACCTAGAGCTTGAAATTCGGAATTTTGGGAAAATCGAGCGGCGAAGTATGATTTTTGAGTCGTTAAGCTGCATATTTTTATAGAAATGGTACTTTGGGATGTTGTGAAGCTATAGCATCTTACGGATCGTGATTTGAGCTTGCGGTTTGTCCGGAACGGAATTTTGAAGTCGGGAGCGCATGCTGGTACTGTAGCGAACAGTAAGCTTCGAGCTTGTTTTTTTGTTGTTTCCAGTATTGTTTTGGGGTGGCTGAGTTGGGGTTGTTGTTGTATGTTAAGAGAGCTTTCTAAAGACTATAAGACGGCTTGAAACGGAATTTTGTGGAGGAAGTTATGGCGCGACAAAGTTGGCGCATGGGTTGCGGCTTGCGGGAAATTGATGGGTTTTTAATAAATGCGATTTTTCGTGGCGTATAAGTGTCGTTTTATCGACAAATAGGCTTAGTATAGACGAGTCATTATGCGAATATCCTTTTCACTCGGCCTTTTGATATTGTTTTTCCATTAATTGTTAGGGATCCGAGTGCGTTGGTTCGAGTAAGCGTCGTAGTTGATTTTCGACTTTCCAAGTGAGTGGTGCTATCTCTTCTAAGAATTTACAAGCTCATGTCTTCAAAATGATAAATTATTGATAGTTTATGAGTTATGAATAAGCATATTTATTGTATAAAATCTGGATCGGGCATTTACTGCTTTTTGATATTTGAGAATAGCGTGAGAACTTTTTGGTGGAAATAAATATTCTGTTTGATGAACGGAATTGAGAAATATTGCATGTTTTGAGTTTGTGAAACCTTTTTATGAAGATCTCGGCTTTGAGATAGTTTATGGAAGGCTATATGAATATTGATTTGTGATAAACTTTTTGAAATGTATTTGATTTGGAATTGATTTATTGAGACGGGTCTTGAAATTATTTGAGAATGTTTTATGAAAGGTATTTTTGGCGGATGAGTTGAGTTGCAAAACCTTTTGGGGATATATGAAATGATTTATGGATTTGATTTGAGAATTATGGATGGTGTTGTTTTGGATTGATGTGGATGCTCAATATCGCTGTGGGCCCAGCGAGGGGCTTGTGGGTATGCGCATACTATTCTAGGATATCCTTGTGGGCCGAGCCACCGGCTAATAATAGGTGGAGACCTTGCCAAGGGGGGAATCTTGGTCGCCTCGTCACTAGGCGTTGTATCGTGACCATGGTTGGATATTGAGCAATGGACCGGTCAATGGAGTGGACCATTGACATGTGATTTGAGATTAGTCGATGGAATGGACCATCGACGTATAATTTGAGATTAATCGATGGAATTGACCATCGACGGGTAATTTAAGATTAGTCGTTGGAATGGACCATCGACGTGTAATTTCATTAGATTATTGATGTGTGGCTTGATGAGATTAATCAATGGAATAGACCATTGATTCATGTTTTATGAGATTGACTAATGGGTTAGACCATTGGCATTTGCCTATTATTATCTTGAATATTTTTGCTTTGAACATATTGTGTTAAAGTAAGAAATGTTATATTTTGGCCTTGAAGGTTTGTTAAATTTCTGGGTTTGATGTGGTATGAGATTAACCAATGGAATGGACCATTGGCGTGTGAATTAATGAGATTGATCAATGGATTAGACCATTGATGTTTATTTCGATGTTATTATGAAATGATTATTTTTGTTATAAATATAGCTATGTTGAAGCGTATGTAACTTATTCTTTTTACTATATATTTTGTTATATCCTAGATTTGAGTTAAAAAAGTTGTTGTTTGGTTTTGTAAATATGCATAGTGGGTGCTCAATCCACTTAGAAGAGATGCACTACTCACTGAGCTGTGGTTGCTCACCCCTCTATTTTTTCAATATTTTTCAGGTCTCTCGATTAACGATGAGTAAATACGAGAGCGATATGGATGTGGGGACTTTTAAGAGTTGGTTTTTGGGAGCTTTAAGGCTGCGTCCTTTGAGTGGAAGGACGGCCGTGTCATCCCCCATTCTTGTTGGTTTTGGGGTGTGACAGTTTGCCCCCCTCGGCGAAAGAACAATTTATGAGGGCTCGAAGCAGCACCCGTAGTCACAACCAAGCACTTCGATGATGCATCGTGGCAGATTCTTATCTCCTATTTTTTCCGTCCTAAATTTGTAGGATGATTTTGCCAAACTTCTAAACCCACAAACGGGGCAAACCAAAACAATTAAACAAAACACCAAACAGTAGATTGAATGTTAGGGACAAGCGAAAGCAACTGCTCGAACCAGCCATTTTTGGGAGGTTTCCCATTCCAGAAAATTGGAATTGGTGAATATCGGTCATGTTCTCAATTTTAGATGTACACCCATCCACCCGAACCATCTAGACCGGACCAACTTTGTTTTTCAATCATCAAATAGCTTAGAAATCAAATATCTCCAAGGAAAATTTAAATAAACCAATACGTCATAACTCAAAGTGAAATTTGCTAATTAATTTGCACGAAAATTTGTTTTCTACATGGACATGAGAAAGCCTCTTATCAAACGCTTGGGTATATCATAAAACAAAAAAAAATCATGGAGTACATTAAATTTCCAAGGGAAAAAAAAAAAAAAAAAAAAAAGAACAACAACAACAACAACAACAAAATGTGTGCAATAAAATTTGAAGCCATCCAAAATTTCTTAATAATTTTTAAGTCTCCAATTACTTTTTAATCATTTAGAAAAATATTTAAATATAAATTTTTATTAAGAATAAAATTAATTCTTATTAATTAATTATTTTAAGTTATATTAATAATCATTTTAAGAAATTTAAATCATTTATTTCCAGCAAGACAAAAGTCTGTCGTCCCCATGATATGGGGCAGAGCTATTTTCATCCATTTACACTAAAAAGTCAAATATCTCGTTAATCTTTCCATTGCAATTGAAAGTAATGGCTGCACTTCTCTCTTTTTTCTTTTTTCTTTTTTATTTGTTACTTTTTTCTATTTAGAACTCTGTCGCCATAACTCGCCATCTCAATCTCTGTTACTACACGTCTTTGAAGAGGTCCACTCTCACGTGTCTAATTTTGAATAAAAGATTTGGACTTTCTTGACCAACAAACAAAGACTTCTCCATAGATTAAAAAATAAATATCAACACTTATCAGGTTAATATTTCCCTTGAAGATGAACTCTAATTCAAATAGAAAAGTGGATTTTCGAGATTCTTCATGCAAATTTAAACTCAAGATATAATTTAAAAAGTAGCAAGCATTTAACGCTCAAAAAAAAAAAAAAAAATACAAGGAAATATTGGGTGAGTAAATGATGAAGCTCAGGCTTTGTGTATAGAATCGAATTGCATTTTAAGTCTTTGAACTAATTCGGTCGAATCTTCCACATTTATCCATCAAAAGATAAGAGTTATTTGAATTTAACTAAATATGAAACATTTGATGTTTAAAAATGTCTTGTCATGTTACATTGATTATAAATAGAGTGGACCAATATTGGCACATTATAATCATACGATCATATATTTTCTCGATCTTTTCTCGATATTCAGCTGGCTACCCCCAACGAGGTCCCTCCTCTCCGCTTCAACTCCTAGGACCCACCAAATTTGTATGCTGAGCAGGGCGCCACGGGTCGCCTCCTCTTCCTTCGCTCGTGTCGCCTCGTACGTGCGCCTCAGTGGACGCCAAAATTTCTCACTCGCCTCGGCATATAATTCTCTTTCTTCTTTTTTTCTTTTTTTTTTTTTCCTTTCCTTATAAACAAACATTAATTCTGTTTTTATTTGCATTTCGCATGAACAAGATTGTCGGACACCGAAACCGGGGAATGAGAAAGGATGACATGTTCAACAAAATTGTTGGAATCGTTAGTACAATTCATGACTGAATTGGGTCCATTCCATTCAAGACGGCAGCTCTAAATCAGGTACTTGCTGGACACGGTGGCAAAGAATGGTAATTTGGCTTCGAAATTGCGGTGCAAAGTGTTGCAATTTGGTTGAAATTTTAGAGATATTTTGTGAACGATGCATGTTTCTTGTGGAAAATTAGTGTCATTTTCCGAGAGCTTGATGTAGTCATTAGGGTAATTAAGCCCATAAGATAGCAATTATAAGCATGATATGAAAGAAGGAGACTAACATCCGGAATTCAAACCATTTTGCATGTATCATTGTATCGGTTATGAATCTTTTTTTTTTTTTTTTTTTTTTGGTATTGGAGGAACCGGCTGGCAGCCGATAGCCGCGCCGTAAACCCCCAAGCGACACTTAAGCAGAAGGACCCACCACCCCTGAGTCACACTTAATACACCTAGCGCCTCCCCTAAGTTTTGAACCATTCACCTCTTCGTTGATGATCAACAGAGTCTTATCCAGTTGAGCCACCGCGGCCAGTGTTCGGTTATGAATCTTTGATCATTACATAATTGAATAGTTTTATAATAGCAATCCCCCCTTCAGCAATGAACTTACCAAGAAAGGCTATGCACACCAAACCCTTTAAATCGAGAAAACAAGTGAAATTGAAGTGGAGGAAAGGGAAGCAAACTACCATAGACATGGCCACACAATACCAAACTAAGAACTTGTTACAATTGGCTTGACATCGATCAAAAAGTTTGTTTGAGCATCACAAAAATCATTTTCTTTTCTTTTCTTTTTTTTTTTGGTTCCTTTCTATTTTCATCATGAAGGTTTTCAATTATAAACTTGGTGCTTTTTTTTTTTAATTATTTGCTTTGATATTTTGAGAATTTTTTTTCGTGAATTCCATTCACCTTTCTCGACCCAAACAAGTTAAGAGCTTGAGAGAGTGAGACCAGCACAAGCGGACAGGGATTTCTTGCATTTGCGCTTCACAAGTACTGATAAGCTGGATCGACTTTATTTCATAGCACTCAAGTGATGATTCAAACCCTTTATCCATCTAATTGAAAGATTTTTCTTGAATTCTCCGTCTAATTGAAAGATTTTTCTTGAATTCACCTAGAGTACGGATCAACGTAGATTTTACTTTGCCAAATTTATTGTAGAGTCCAGTAGAGATCTATCATTTTTCAAGTAATTCAGTTATAATTGATTCTTTGTGTGTGTGTGTGTGTATATATATCTATAAATTTAATGTAAGAAAATTTGGGGAGCCACTCCTCTTGCTGATGTAGGTATTTAAGGCTGGTGAAGAATTCGGTAGAGTACTCTGAAATCTCACAAACCCATTAATTAAAATTGCATTAACTGAATGATAATTTTTAAGAGGAAATTGTAATTTTTTTTATTTTACTAAGGGAAAATTCTAAATAGAGATCGGAAATGCTTTCATTTTCTCAATTAAGAGTCTAAAGTGAATATTATTTTAATAAAGGCCCAAAGTAGTTGTAGTTATTTCGGAGCCTAGCACTGCCTACTAGCAAAATATTCTAGCCAATTAGGGATATTTTCATCCAAACATGACTTAAATTTAAATTAAATTAGATTTAAAAAATAATAAAAGTTGAAAAAATTGAAAACACAGGCGGGAGGGGCTTCCCCGCCTATATTTTCCTTTCTTATTTTTCTTTTTTTTTTTAATGAAAAGAAAAAAAAAAGAAAGAAAAAGTAAAAAATTAATATGAACACTTTAAGTCCTTATTGAAATTTTCCCTTTTACTTATAAGTAATTAGAATCGCTTGATATATTTAGTCGATTGGAAATGTTTTCTATGCTAGTCAACCTTCTCCCTCTACAAAAGTGAGAAAATTATCCAAAAAATACTAAATTTACCATATTTGTCATTTAAATCATAAATCTTTCAATCATACTAACTAAGTCCTAAAACTTTCTCACATTTTGTCAATTTATTCAATTTGACTAATTTTGCTAAAAATCTCTAATATGTACACTAGTCATCTTACATAATATGGATAATGTCAATGCATATAAATTTTAAATTTTTCAATACATTTTGAATTTTTAAATGCATTTTTCAATAAATAAATTTGTGCATAAATTCTTGGAAAATACAGATCTCTCTTGATTTTTTTTTCTCCGGGCATTATTTTATTATTATTACTATTTTCGTGAATAACGAAATGTCGAGAGCAGTGAAAAGCCGAAACCCGGTCGGTCAACATTCGGGTTGCCAGCACAGCACCTTCTCCGCCTTGACTCCTGGGCCCCACCAAACTTGCACGCTGATGCTGGGCACGGCGCCACGTGTAAGCGGCGAGCCACGCGTCCTCCTCCCTCCTTCCCTTCCCTTCCCTCGCTCGTGTCGCCTTGCACGTGCGGCTCAGTGACTCGTGTGGCCTCGCACGTGCATGATACCTCAGCGTTTTGCTTCACATGTATGGTTCTATTTTTGGCACGAGAAAAATTCGACTTTCCTCGTGACCGGAAACCAGAGCTCATTTGAGTATCCATGAAGAGTTTTTGAGAAGGTGGATATCATTATGCTCTGATCTTTTCATGGAATGCTAGTTATTATTCTCTTTCTTTGAGTCAAATTACAAATGAAAAGATCGCCCGTGAGAATTTTTAAAGAGCAAAATCACCATCCATGTTTAATAAATTTTCATTCTTGACATACTCTAGGATTGGTTAATATCGTATGACTATTTCTTAATCGAGCCTTCGAGACATTTTATCAAATAATATATGTGTGTCAACTAAGAGATTGACAATAACCATGAATTTAAGTCATGTTTTTGGTTAAAAAAGGAAAGAAGAAAATAAAAAAAAAATTAGGAAATTTTTTTAACAATTGTAAAAATTGTTCACCTTCAATGCTAACCATGCTAAGTAGGACGGCCGACGCTGCACAGCCTATGCTAATTAGACGGTCATGTTAGCAATCTTTAGCAGAAATTAACTAAAATGATCAAATTAACAAATCATAAAAAAAGTTTAGTGGGTGCACAAGCAGAAGCAAAAGTATGTGTTTTTCTTAATAACTGTAGAGCCCACGCTAGTGGGGGAAACTCCCAGCCAATGATTGTATGTGTTTGTATCTATATAATTTAATGGGTGATCTTGCAGAATTTGTCAAAAAAAATTGAAGGTACTAGGCTGAAAAATGAAAGAGAACACCTTGTGGTTGATTAAATTGGGTTCAATTTGATACTAACAATAAATTGATGATTTTTTGCACAATTATTCCATATAATGTATTTCTCTGTAAAAATGTATTAAAGTTTATGTGCTATTTTTGTTTTATTATTTCCTCTTTAAAAATTCTTCCTTTTTCTGTCTTGATTCTCATTTTCTCATCTTAATAATTACAATTACATCCTACCTTGAAAATGTTAAGCTTCAATCTTGTCTGTAAGCTTATCGAACTATGATGAGATAATGTCATTTTTTTTTATTAGTTTTCATATTATATCTTGAAATCTAGACCCTAGAGAATGATTAAATGTGCATCAAGCTGATCAATGAACCAAGTATCAGACAGGTTAAGATAGATTCCTAACATATATATATATATATGTTTTACCCGGGAATTCGTCCCCATGTAAGCCAGCTTGAAACCAATCGGGCTGGTTTTTAGGTTGAACCCGGTCACTTGCTCGCCCCAGGATTTGTAGAGTCTTCGTCATAAAAGTGGTGAGAGTAAGGAAATAGAAAGTAGAATTTTTCTTACCCTTTTATGAGGTGATTATATTGTGATTTTTAATTCTCTTTTTTTAGTAGAACCTGGGTTCTAGCTTATTGCCTTGTAGGACTTCCTTATTGTCTCTACCGAGCTTGCAATTTCTCAAGGCAACGTTTCCACAAAAGGAGTAATCCCAACATTTCCATTTCAAAGGCCAACAAAAAGCATAACTTTACAAGATCAGAAGTTTTTTTTTTTTTTTTTTTTTGTGGGGAGGGGGTGGTTGAACAAGATTGAAAGTATAAATACATAAATTAAAAGTATAAATACATAGGTTTGTCCGGTCAAAATGAGGCCATCCATCAATGAGATGATTTTAGCTGGGCCATTAAAAACTAAGCCAGCCCCTTCATCGCCGACTAAGGTCCCTTTGGCCAGAAAAATCATGAAAGTTCTCCACGGAAACTTGACTATACATCAGTTTGAAAGTCTAGTAGATCTTTTAATTCGTGTGTAAATACAGAAGAGTAAAAATCTAGAGTTCTTGCTGTACATGTGCAGTATAATCGATCATACCGTCTGCTGCGAATAAGGCCGTCCGGATCGCCGCCGGGTCGTTATCAATTCGGCAGGTCTACCTTGTAGTAGGATCCATCCCAATAGGCCCTTCTCGGGCTCGCCGGCAGACTATCCGCCCGCGCGTACCCTGTGCCTGCATAACCCGCGTACTCGTTGGAGTAGCCGCAGTAGTTATAACCTCCCCCGCCGCCGGCCCCATGATGCCTTTGCGACCCGTAGTAGGGGTTTAAACCCTGACCCAGGTAGCTCCTACCGATGTCGGCCCTCCCCGGAGACAGAGCCGGGTGGAGCCGCTCGCCGCCGCTGATCCCTTTGTGGGGATCCTGAGGCGGCCTAATGGTGTGGTAGCAGCCAGGGTGGCGTTGCTGCCTCTGGTAGTTCGGGTAGTGATAATGGTGGTGCTGGTGAATGCATTGGCGGTTGCCGAGCCCGTTGTTCGGCGCTGGGGCATTGTTGTCGAGGCTGCACAGGCTAGGCGAGCTTTGGACCTTGCTCATCGGGAGCCGCCTCCTGTTGAACGTGAAGGTCTCCTGTGCCGTGGCGTCGGTCGAGCGGCTGCTGTCCGGGGACGGCGATTTCGGCGAGGAGCAGGCGGAGGATATGCTGAACGTGGCACGGTTCACGCGGAGAGGGGCCATCCTCAGGTTGGGCATGGTCCGGACGATGCCGTTGATGGCGTCGACGTAGCGCTGCTCCGGCGCCTGCGGCTCCAGGGCGGCCGTCAGGTTCTCGACCACGGTCGGATTGGCGGGGAATAGGAAGGCCCGGAGCCTTGGTTTCCTGCCGCTCTCGTGGCGGTCGTACTCGTCGAGCATGTGCCTGAGATCCTCGTCCGACCGCACCGTCACCAGCGCGTCGAGATCCTCCGGCGCCACCTGATACTTCAGGACCACGTCCGCATTGATCGGGGCACTCAGCTTCTTCATCAAATCTGTAGCAGCAAAACAAATAACTCAGAATTTTCCTTATCAACACGACGGACGAATCCGACATGCCAATCGTCACGGAGAAAAGCCAGCACCAGAGAAAGACGCGTCGCGAGAGATGGAGATGACCCGGGTCTCGCCGCCCACGTACTTGAGGTGCCCGTCGCCGGGCCGCGGCAGGATCTTCCCGCCGTGGCTGCACAGGAACTTGACCTTGTTGCTCGGCGACGTCGCCTCCCTGCCTCCGCCGCCGCCTCCCCCGTCGCCGCCACCGCCATCGCCGCCTTCATCTCCCATTATCCTTCGATGTTAATCTATTCAGAAGCTTGTTCAGTTTTGACAAGACGAAAAGGAATTAGAAAACGAGGCTATGCAAAACGAAAATCTTCGTTTTCCCTTTTTTTTTTTGTGTTTTTATTATTTTTTTTTATGGGAGAAATGCTGAAAATAGGAGGGTCAAGGGCGATTATCGGATAACCACAGGTTGTTATTAGCTAATTCAATTTCTCCTAATCCGCGAATTCTACGCTGAAAATAATTTCGGTTTTTTTCTTTTCTTTTCCTTCTGGAATATCCCTTCCGTCCCGAACTGATCCTCTATAAATCCGAAATCTACACCAAACAACGGTCCTGAATAATCGGCTTTTCCTCTTTTCTTTTTAGAGCTTGGAAAAACAATATAGGGAAATGGGTTTGTAAACTTTAGATCTTGGTATTCCATAGATAAATTAGATAGTGATCCAACTCATGTAAATTCCCCCATTTTATGTCACGCTAATCAAGTCACTGACGAGCCATGCCAGCAATCTCGGTTCGCAAGGTTCCAAGGCTGTCGTCGCGCTTCCGGTGAGACCTCCACTGCGCAACGAGGTCCTTTAGGTGGTGGAGAGGGAGGGGAGAGGCAGAAGCCCATAGAGGCACTCGACCACGATGATATAGGCAACTAGGTCGAATACCCCGTAAATGTGAAAATCCACGATATATGCAATCCACCGAGCTTCGGCGGTGGGTGGAGGCTTGGGAATGGAGCCAGGGATGGCAAGCCGATTCATTGCCGGCGAGGAGTTCTTCTCCCACCCCCCCCTCCTCACCTTTCTCCTTCTTGTCGGTCTTACTTCTTCTTATTTCTCGTGAATTTACATTCCGATACCATTCATTTGGTCCTCTGACATCGATTATGAATTCTCGGATTGAATTCTATACAACGTCAATGTCTTATTAAAGTTCACGCATCTATAAATTATTTAAGAAGTGAAGAATTGAGTTTTAAATTCGTTGCCTCTTAGATTCTATAAATTATGCGTGTTTGCTAATGCAACTTTCATTGTATTTATAATGTTAAAATATTATCACAGATATATCATAAAAGAATTGATTTTACATGTAATTATTATTATTATTATTTGGTCGGAAACATTAGTTAAGTAGGTTCCGATTGCCTGTAAATAGTCAATGGTAGGTTATGGTAAAAAAGGCCCCGTTATTCCCAAGGAATAACGGTGTCGTTAGCTCAGCGGCACTCAGTTAGTCAATTCTATATATGCCCTAGCTCTCTTGAATGAACCATTGAGCCGAGCCAAGCCGAGGGGAAAATAGTAGGTGGGCCCGCCCCTCCACGTCACCATGGGTTGGCCCCAATCGACAATCGATGTGGCTCTGGGACCCACCCTAGGGCACCGTCCTATCTTTCTGCATCCCTAATATTGATAGTGTGACCTTTCTTTTCTGCTTTTCTTTTTCCCTTTTATCATGGATTTAAAAAAGTTAGTAATGTGAGGAAAAAGAAATTAGTAGGGCATCGCTAGCTCCCGTGTCCTTTCTTTGTTTTGCTTAAATTTGTGAAGTGCCCTGAAAATCCTCAAAAACTTATTTACGAAAGTGCATTTGAATCTTGAATTTTTTTTAAAATATAATTAAATCTTAAAAATTATATAATTATTGCAATCAAGTCCTTCCATCGAGTTTGTCTAATTTGACTAATTGGAAAATTTTGACTTGACTTTTTTATTACTTTCATATCCCATGTCTTGCTGACATGGCTAGAATGGCTTCATTTGGGTCAAAATCTGAGTTTTAATACAAATAATTAAATTACATTAAATATATATATAGAAAAGAGGAGAAGGAGCCATCATTGCCCAGCATTTCCAGGAAGGTCAAGGGCTGGCAATGGTAATAAATGGCTCACGAAGGTTAGCGGGCTCGTGACCCTCATCAACCACAAGGGAGGGTTGCTAACCCTTGCTTAGGTCTAGCCGAGGGCCACCCTTAGTGGCCATCACCACTAGCAGCCCTCCGACAAGCCTGGGCTAGCCAAGAGCTTATGACCCTCACCTTATTGAGCGAGTGCTATAACCCTTGCTTGCAACCTTGGTTGACCCTCGCTCATTTCTTCCTTTTTTTTTTTTTTTTGCTTTTTTAATATAATTTAGATGAAATTTGTATTAAAAATCAGATTTTGACTAAAACAACATCGTTTTAGCCTTATATTTTAGTCAAGTCATTGCCCCATAAAAAATAAAATATTTTTTCAAAAAGAAAAATAAGCAACATTAGCATTTTCCATCAATCAAGTTGGACAAAATTAATGAAAAAAAATTAATTACACTAATTTAATAAGTCTTAGGATTTAATTACACATTTTGAAAGTTTTGAGACTATACTTATCTTTTAATTTATCTTATAAATGATCACTAAAGTCAACTCCACCTTCTACTGACCCTAAATAAAATGCCCTTAGTTTCCTAACACGCATTCATAATGTGACATCAGTCTATAAAACAAACTTGGAAAAGATCACCATTAATGTTCTAGGGAGGATTGTTTCTTGATGCGACATATTGTACCTCTTTCGTGTCCGGAGTACATTATTACTCACCCCTAAATTGGTATAGCTCCAGTTGTGAACAGTGTCAAAATGGAGTGGATTAGGTCTGCCGAGCAGTCGTTATCCTAGGTAAATGGAAACCCTTCTCTCAATTTGTTCGACAGAAACGTCAAAGATGGCTTCGGTGCTTGAATCTCCGTGAGTTGACATCGGACTTTGCTTGGTTAATTCTAAACTACGACGACGTTAATGCAAGCCGTGATTTCATCGTCACAAAGATGGCCTCGGTGCTTGAATCTCCGCAAGTTGTCATCGGACTTTGCTTGGTTAATTCTAAACTATGATGCCGTTAATGCAAGCCGTGATTTCTTCGTCACCGATCGCTAATCAGTAATCATGCAGCAATCAACCTCTAATTAGAACAAGGGAACTAGTAGCATGCATATATACCAAAGTGAAAAGTCGAGTCGAGTCGAGTCGAGTAGCTCAGGGAAAGTTTTACATGCCTAGACAGAGGAAATCTCGCTTGTTAAAAAAAAAAAAACTGAACAAATGCCAAGGCGAGGCCGAGACTCCTATTGAACCGCGACAGAAGATCATACGCCATGGTGCGGGCGGCCGATGACACCTTCCCTGGGACACGGCAGAGGAGGAGGCTGGGAAGTCCGAAGAAGAAGAATCGATCAGGATGAGGGGAGACTATGGAAAGCGAGGGCGACGAGGATTCACAAGACAGAGATGGGATTCTTACCTCGCGGCGGCCGGACAGCGGAGAGGGAGCTGCACTTACTCGCCTGTGGCGGCGAGGCAAGATGCAAAACCTCATGACGAGCTCCACGACCGCCCAGATCAGAGATACAGCTGCTACAATGGCGAGACCCTGCCTGACCCAAGCGGCCGGGCACCGCTCCAACTTCATCAAGGTGGCTTCGTCCGGGACGAACCCGTCCATCCTCTCCGCCGGCACGTTTTCTTCCATTCGAGCGAAGGAAGATTCGGAACCAACGACCCAAGTGGAAGCTAACCTCTCTGCCGGCCGACGAACAGAGCTCCGGCGGACCCTGCAGAGATCGAGGAAGAAGAAAGGAGCCGGACGCGAAGAGATCTTGTACCGCGCGAAATGACAATGGACGCGCAAAAGCTGTTAACAGTCAACTTATTTCCTAATTTGGGAACTTTTTGCTAAAGAATTCCTTCTTTTTTTTTGGACTTTAGTCAATAATTATCATATGACCTTTGAATGTCCATTCAATCCTAAATCCAATTTTAATTAAATTATTTCACGAATAACTCTCCGATATAATATTTTCCAGGATTACGATTATTTTTCATTTTTTCTGTGATATATGATCGAAAATATTTTCTAACGTTTGGATATTATTGAAAAATAATTTCGACCTCATCATTTTTATTTTAGACAAAAAAATCAATTTTTTTTTAATTTGAAAAAATCAAAATTTTTAGTTATTTTATTTTTGTTTTCTTTTTACAAAAATTGGGACAAAATCCGAGCCGTTCGATGTTCAAAGATCGAGAGGCCATTCCTTCATGTTTCGCGGTACGTGTGGGGTCTCGCTCATTGCCCACGTATACGTCTTTTTCACGCGTGCGAGCGTGTGTCTCAAGCCTAGTCATTGGGGCTCTTAAAATTTTTAATTTAATTGAAATTTCGTGTAATCACTTGGGCATCCGATTTTGGCAATTGGTTCAATCAGACGGCCCATAGTTAAAGAATCCCATCGGATATGCCTCTACACCATCACCACCCCCGTCAAGATTGGGTGAGTCACGAGCTCACCAATCTTGTTGGAACCTAAGCTTGCCAACCTCAATGGAGCTCAAGCTAGTGAGCTCAAGGCTTGGCCGAGCTTGCTTGAGTCGGCCAAGCCTCAAGCTCGCTAGCTTGTAATCTTGGCCAGTCACCGAGTTGCTTGCAATCACCAAAGCACACGCCTGGCATAGGAAGAAGGGGATGAAGGGGAAGGAAAAGAAAGAAAATATTAAAATATTCAATTTTTAAAAAATAATTAAAAATTGGATTGTTTTAAAATTATTTTTATAATAATAAACTTTTCATTAACCAAGGAGCTTAAAACTAGGAAAAAAATTCCGATTTTTTCAAAGGGGGAATTATCTTCTGATAGGAAAATATTTTTCATTAACTAGGAAAACATTTTTCATTGACTCATTTTATTAAGTGAATCAAATGCCAAAAAATGAGGAAAACGTTTTCTCGGAAAAGGTTTTTTGTGAAACAAATGCACCCTAGACAAACATGGGCCCATAATAATTGTTTTATTTTTGGGAAAAACAATATGGAACAGTGGTTGGTAAAGTTTAACTAGGTATTTGGATAATAATACATATCCATAAGATATATCCACAGTAATCCTTTGTTTCATGGAAAATAAATAGTTCAAAAATGTTTTCTTAAAAATGATTGTTTGCATCACTTAAAAAATGAATGAACTAATATTATTTTCGTATCACCAATGAATATGTCTACACACGAGTTTTTCTTGATAATGAATTTTTTTTATCGACTCATTGTTTTAAGCAATCATTTTTTTTTTTTTGGGACAATGTACTGCGGCATAAAAACCACATGATGGCTATGTCATTAGTAATAAGCAGAAATAGCTTACAATTTTTTCTTTTGATAATATCTATATTGTCGGAACAATTCAAATTCAAATTATACAAGTATTTCAAAATTTATTGTTCTATTTTCCTTTTGAGTGAATGCCACTTCAGCATGACGGAAGAATTTTGTTTCATGTTTATGCTTTTACTCTTGTTCGACCAAAAAGAAAATACTTTTAATCTTGTGAAGTTATTATGCTTTTAGTTGGCCTTTTAAATGGAATGTTGGAATTACTCCTTTCGCGGAAACATTATCTTAAGAAATTGAAAGCTCGGTGGAGACAAACTATGAAGTCCTACAAGGTAATAAGCTAGAACCCAGGTTCTCCTCAAAAAGAAAAAAGAAAAATCACAATTTAATCACCCCATAAAAGGGTAGAAAATATTCTACCTTCTGTCCCCTTGTTCTCACCTTTTCTATGATCAAGACTCCAATTTTAATTTTTATAGTCAAGTCTCGGGGTGAGCAAATGACCCAATTGGACCTGAAAACCAGCACGGATAATTTTAGGCTGAGTTAAATGGCGACTAGTCTCCGGGTTAAAAAATAAAATAAAATAAGAACTTGTCTTAACCTATTTGACAGCTCGATGCACGTTCAATCTTCTCTAGCGTCTAACTTTTTTGGCATAATATGAAAATTAAGAAAAGAAATGACGTTATGTTATCATAATTTGATAAGCATAAAGACAAGATTGATGCTTATTTTTTTCAATGTAGGATGTGATCGTAATTATTAAGATGAGAAAATGGGAATCAAGACAAAAAATGAAGAATTTTTAAAGTGGAAACAATAAAATAAATAGCACATAAACTTTACTGCATTGTAGAAAAATACATAATGCAGGAAAATTATTCAAAAAACCCTAAACTTATTAGTAGTGTCAAATTGAACCCAATTTAATCAATGACGAGGCGTTCTCTTTCATTTTCCAGCCTAGTACCTTTGAACTTTTGATAAATTCTACACGCTTTTATTTTTAATAAACCTCTAGTAATGAGGAAAAATCAGCCATTGAATTATATAGATACACACACAGCGTGGGCTTTACTTGTTATAAAGAAAAACACATACCCCAGCTTGTGCAAATAATAATTGCCTGTTAAATTGTCGTGTCACATTATATTCCCTGGGATTTCACTGAGATATTTATCCATAAATCCATAATTTATTGTACAGTGACTTGTCCAATTTAAAACCTTCTTATAATTTATCATTTTAATTATAAACATTTTAATTTTACCTAAAAATCACTTATGTGATAATTTAATCAGCATTGGTCATCCTATGTATCTAGATGTAAACAATTTTTTATTTTTATTTTCAAATTTTTCAAAGTTTATCTCAATTTCTTCTTCTATTTTTAAACCAAAAACACAACTTAGATTTATGGTTAGAGTCAATCCCTTGGTTGCACACATATACTGTTTGATAAAATGCCTCGAAGTCTCAACTAAAAAATAGTCAACGATATCGCAAGATTCGATATTGAGATGAAATTGCTTGATGTCAGTTAATTTTTTTTTTTTTTTTTTTTTTTTTGGAGTGCATAGTATTTCCGTATTTTTTGTTTCCTAGTGCATTTGCTTTATTATCTGTATCGGACCGTCTCCTCGCGGTGGTCCTCCATGAGGAAGTTGAGCGAAGATCACCGGCAGGCATGTTCATTGAATATTCTGGTAACGTCCTGAAAGCCTTACATTAGCCTTGGGAGTTGTTGGTACTTTTGAGTACGTTCATTGATATTGAAGTTTCCATTGTGATTGGAGGACCGGTGGCGATGGATGAAAAAAGCCAATATTGACAGAGAAATATAGGTGTCGACAAGCTGATATGTTTCGGGTAAGGAGATTCGATCGTCAGCCAATAGTTGGTACGTTCTCCTTTGTAAAGACATTTTTAGGAAAATAGAGATGCGTTTGAAAAAAATTGGGTTGTTCTGGTCATATCAGGTTAAGTTTAGGGATTTTTGTGGCAATATATATATATATATATATAGAGTGATTTTTGTGGTGGGAGTTTTACTATGGTTTGCCCATAAATTTAGGTGGAGAGTGAGAATTTATTAAAGTTAGATGGTGATTCTACTCCTGCTAAATGGTTTAAAAATTCCTACGAGCGATCTTCTCATTTGTAATTGATTCAAAGAATTTCTAGACAAATACTAGCTTGCTATTTATTTCTTATATATATATAAATACATGTGTCGGTATCGACCATGTCACATAAGACGGCCGGTGTCTATGTTACCAATTTCCAACCAAAATTGATCAAATAAAATCAGTTAACAAACCAAAAAAAAATTTATAACTTAATTAATATAATTGGAAAATTTAAGATTAAATTATCAAAAATTTAGTAAGATTAGTATTTTTTTTTTTTTGGATAATTTTCTTACTTGTATAGAGGGAGAAGGTTGAGCAATTGCTGCTAGAACCAAGCACAAATCAGAGTGGGGAGGATCCTGGCTAGGCTGTAGTGCATGATCCCGATGACCACCAGGATCAACCCCCCCTCCTCCCTCAGGTCTTGGGTGCCTCGTCCTTGTCAAACTTCTTCCCGCTAAATTTAACAAGGCCATCAAAAGACGTCAAATTCTCGAATTTAGGTCCGCTAACACAGTTCACAGCCCCTGTATCTCTGGCCAACGCCTGCTCATCTTGGCTCCTGAAAATTGAGAAAAGAAACGATAATAACTCATCATAGTTTGATAAACTTACAATAAAATTAGAGCTTCTTCTTTTTTTCACAGTAGGATGCGATTGTAATTATTAAGACAAGAAAATTGGAATCAAGACAAAAAAAAAATTAAGAAAAAAATAAATAAATAATAGCACATACACTTAATGCAATATAGAGAAATATATTATATGGGAAATTATCCAATAAAATCTAAAAATAATATTAGTGTGAAATTGAACCTAATTTGATAAAAAACAAGGTGTTCTCTTTTATTTTCCAGCCTAGTACCTTCAAACTTTTGATAAATTCTACATGCTTTTATTTTTAATAAATTTTTAATGATGAGGAAAGATCACCCATGAAATTATATAGATACACCCACATACAATCATTGGCTGGGAGTTTCCCCATCCAACGTGGGCTTGCCTCGTCACGAAGAAAAACACAAACGCCTGCTTCTTCTTCTGCAATTAATAATTGCATATCAAACTGTCATGTCAAATGACATTCCCTACCATTCCACTGATCGGCAGTAGGGGTGAGCAGCGGTTTAGGGTTGACCCTGGACCGACCCTGGACCGGCCCAACCCTGCTGGTCCTGGTCCGGTTCCCAAGGGGACTGGGTCGGTCCTCGGTCCTGAAATTCCAGGATCAACACTGTGCGGGTTGGTCCTCGGTCCTAAGAGTTTTGGGTCGGTCCAACCCTGGACCAACCCTATATATTATATTATATTATGTATAATTCTTTTATATATTCAAACCTAAGTAAAATGTCTGTTATATTATATTATATTGAAATGTTCTATCAATAACACTAATAGTAATTTCAATTTAAAACTTCTGTTGAGTATTAATTATGTGTCATTTGTTTTGTTTTCAGGTGTTTAGAAGTTCAAGTGAATTAACAAGATGTGAAGTTATATATTCATGATTTATATTAAGTATTTTGAACTTTTTATAGTTTAATTGTATTTTACTAATAAATTTCAGCTGCACTTTGCTTTTCAATTTGTGTCAAATGGTAGAAGTTTTTGAAGAGTAGAGTAGTATTGCAGTTGCTACGGTGATTTGCTAATCAAGTGGTGTGAAGCTCATTTTTTGGTTGAGTGGACTCTACATGATCAAATGCAGGAAAATGCTTTTGCATATAATGTTATGAATATTTAAGATAGATGATTACAATAACTTTCCATCTTGTCCCATATCTCGATGAGTGGTTAGCAAGTACGAAATTTCTGTTGTGTCATCTTAAATTTGCTAAATATGTATTGGTATTTATAATTTAGTTGCACAATGCCGCATTGTCAATGGATGTGTAATTTGAATTTGTAGGTTTGCGTTTTTAGGGAGTATAAAAAATAAGACGAAAAAATTATCGATCGGTCCGGGTTGACCACAGAACCGGACCGAACCCATTGGGTCGGTCCGGTCCTTGGTCCCAGGCTCAATAGGGTCGGTCCTCGGTCCTAAAAATTGAGGACCGACACTGTATGGGTTGGTCCTAGGGTTAGGGGGTGGCCCGGACCAACCCGGACCATGCTCACCCCTAATCGGCAGCATCGTCCGATTCCTCGGAAGCCATCATCCGGGCCCACCTTGACTTGCCAAAAAAATGACGTGGGCTTTCCTCGTTACACGTGGCGCGTCGATCACCGTGCAACTTTGGTGGGGCCCTGGAATCAAGGCGGAGAAATATTATCACAGATCTATCATAAAAGAATTGATTTTACATGATATCATCATCATCATCATCACCACCATCATCAACATCATCATCATCATCACATCATCATCATCATATTTGGTCAAGCGGCCGCTGTCCGGAGACGGCGATTTCGGCGAGGAGCAGGCGGAGGATATGCTGAACGCGGCACGGTTCACGCGGAGAGGGGCCTTCCTCAGGTTGGGCATGGTCGGACGATGCCGCTGATGGCGTCGACGTAGCGCTGCTCCAGCGCCTGCGGCTCTAGGGCGGCCGTCTGGTTCTCGACCACGGTCGGATTGGCGGGGAACAGGAAGGCCCGGAGCCTCGGGTTCCCGCCGCTCTCGTGGTGGTCGTACTCGTCGAGCATGTGCCTGAGATCCTCGTCCGACCGCACCGACACCAGCGCGTCGAGATCCTCCGGCGCCACCTGGTACTTAAGGACCACGTCCGCATCAATCTGGGCACTCAGCTTCTTCATCAAATCTGTAGCAGCAAAACAAATGACTCAGAATTTTCCATATCAACACGACGGACGAATCCGACATGCCAATCGTCACGGAGAAAAGCCAGCACCGGAGAAAAACGCGTCGCGAGAGATGGAGATGACCCGGGTCTCGCCGCCCACGTACTTGAGGTGATTGTTGCCGGGCCGCGGCAGGATCTTCCCGCCGTGGCTGCACAGGAGCTTGACCTTGTGGCTCGGCGACGTCGCCTCCCCGCCTCCGCCACCGCCTCCGCCTCCGCTGTCGCCGCCTTCATCTCCCATTATCCTTCGATGTTAATTGATTCAGAAGTTTGTTCAGTTTTGACAAGACGAAAAGGAATTAGAAAACGAGGCTATGCAAAACGAAGTTCCTACCTTTTTTTTTTTTTATTAATTTTTTTATGGGAGAAATGCTGAAAATAGGAGGGTCAAGGGCGATTATCGGATAACCACGGGTGTTATTAGCTAATTCAATTTCTCCTAATCGGCGAATTCTACGCTGAAAAGTATTTCGGTTTTTTTTTTTTTTTTTAAAGCTTTAGGAATATCCATTCCATCCCGAACCGATCCGCTATAAATCCGAAATCTAGACCAAACAACGGCCCTGAATAATCGGCTTTTCCTCTTTTCTCTTTAGAGCTTGGAAAAACAATATGGGGAAATGGGTTTGTAAACTTTAGGTCTTGGTATTCCATACATAAATTAGATAGCGATCCAACTCGTGTAAATCCCCCCATTTTATGTCACGCTAACTGACCAGCCACACCGGCGATCTCGGTTTGCAAGGTTCCAAGGCTGCCGTCACGCTTCCGGTGAGACCTCCACTGCGCAACGAGGTCCTTTAGGTGGTGGAGACGGAGAGGAGAGGCACAAACCCGTGGAGGCACTTAGCCATGATGATATAGGCAACCGGGCCGAATACCACGCAAATGAGAATATCCGCTCTGTGATCCGCCTAGCTTCGGCGGCTCAGGGGTGGAGCCGGGGATGGCGAGCCAATTCATCGCCGGGCGAGAGGCTCTTCTCCCCCCACACCTTTTTTTACTTCTCGTCGGTCTTACTTCTTCTTATTTCTCATGAATTTACATCCCGATACCATTCATTGACGGTCCTTTGATGACGATTATGAATTCTCGGATTGAACTCTATACAACGTCGATGTCTTATTTAACATATCTTTATTATAAAAGTTCATGCGTCTATGAATTATTTAAGAAATGAATAATTGAGTTTTAAATATAGAAAACTCCATTGCCTCTTAGATCCTATAAAAATATGTGTGTATACTAATGCAGCTTTCATTGTATTTATAATATGTTAAAATATTATCACAGATATATCGTAAAAGAATTGATTTTACATTATTATTATTATTATTATTATTATTATTATTATTATTATTATTATTATTATTATTATTGGTCAGAAACATTAGTTAAGAGGGTTCCGAATGCCTTAAATAGTCAATGGCAGGTTGTGGTGAAAAAGGCCCAACGGTGCCGTTTGCTTAGCGGCACTCAATTGGTCAATTCTATATATGCCCCAACTCTCTTGCATGAACCATTGAGCCAAGCCGAGCTGAGAGAAAAATATTAGGTGGGCCCGCCCCTCCACGTCACCATGGGTTGGGTCCCAGTCGACAATTGACGTGGCTCTGGGACCCACTTCCCCCGGGCACCGTCCTATCTTTCTGCATCTCTAATACAGATACTGATAGTGTGACCCTTCTCTTCTACTTTTCTTTTTCCCTTTTATTATGGATTTAAAAAAGTTAGTAATGTGAGGAAAAAGAAATTAGTAAGGCATCACCAGCTCCCGTGTCCTTTCTTTGTTTTGCTTAAATTTGTGAGGTGCCCTAAAAATTCTCAAAAACTTATTTGTGAAAATGCATTTGAATCTTGAATTTTTTTAAAAAATACAATTAAATATTAAAAATTGTCTAATTATTGCAATCAAGTCCTTCCATCAAGTTTGTCTAATTTGACCAATGGAAAATTTTGACTTGACTTTCTTATTACTTTCATATCCCACGTGGCGCCGATGTGGCTAGAACGGCATCATTTTGGTCAAAATCCGAGTTTTTAATATAAATTTAATTAAATTACATTACAAGTAAGCAAAGTTTAAAAAAAGTATTAAAAAAAAAAGAGAGAGAAGAATGAAGAAGCAAGGGAAGGCTTGTAGCCCTTGCCGCCATCATCGCCCAGCATTTCCAGGAAGGTCAAGGGCTGGTAATGGTGATAAATGCCTCGTGGAGGTTAGGGGGCTCGATGACCCTCATTAACCACAGGGGAGGGTCGCTCACCCTTGCTTAGGTCTAGCCGAGGGCCACCCTTAGCGGCTGTCACCACTAGCGGCCCTCTGACAAGCTTGGGTTGACCAAAAGCTTATGGCCCTCATCTTATCGAGTAAGTGCCAATAACCCTTTCTTTGCGACCCTTGGTAACCCTCGCTCATTTCTTCCTCTCTTTTTTTCTCTCTATTAATATAATTAAGATGAAATTTGTATTAAAAAATCAGATTTTGATTAAAACAACATCGTTCTAGCCTTATATTTTAGTTGCGTCATCACCACATAAAAGAGAAAATAAAAAAATTTTAGAGAAAAATAAGCCATATTAGCATTTTCCATCAATCAAGTTGGACAGAATTAATGAAAAATTTTGATTACACTAATTTAATAAATTTCAGGATTTAATTACACATTTTAAAAGTTTTGAGACTATACTTATCTTTTAATTTATCTTATAAATGATCATTGAAGTCGACTTTGCCTTGTACCGAACCCTAAATAAAATGCCCTTAGTTTTCTAATGTGCGTTCACAATGTGACATCAGTCGATAAAACAAACTTGGAAAAGATCACCATAAATGTTCTTGGGAGGATTGCTTCTTGATGCGACATATTACACCTCTTAGCTTTGCGTCCAGAGTACATCATTACTCACCCCTAAATTGGTATAGCTCCAGCTATGAACAGTGTCGAAATCGAGTGGATTAGGCCTACCGAGCAGTCACTGTCCTAGGTAAATGGAAACCCTTCTCTCAATTTGATCGACAGAAACGTCAAAGATGGCCTTGGTGCTCGAATCTCCGCGAGTTGACATCGGACTTTGCTTGGTTAATTCTAAACTACGACGACGTTAATGCAAGCCGCTTCGTCGTTACCGATCGCTAATCAGTAATCATGCAGCAATCAACCATCTAATTAGAACAAGGGAACTAGTAGCATGCATGTATACCAAAGAGTCAACTCGACTCGACTCGACTCGGGCAGTGACAATGGCGGCATAGGGAAAGTCTTACGTGTTAAAGAAAAAAAAAACTGAACAAACGCCAAGGCGAGGCCGAGACTCCTAATGAATTGAATGGCGATAGGAGATCATACTCCATGGTGCGGCCGGCCGATGATACCTTCCCTAGGACACGGCAGAGGAGGAGGCTGGGAAGTTCGGAGAAGAAGAATCCATCAAGATGGTACGAGACTTTGGAAAGCGAGCACGACGAGGATTCACAAGACAGAGATGGGATTCTTACCTCGCAGCGGCCGGACAGTTGCATTTACTCTCCTATGGCGGCGAGGCGAGATGCAAAACCTCTTGATGAGCTTCGGGACCGCGCGGAGAGAGATGTAGCTGCTACAATGGCAATGGTCGACAGTCGTACGACAGTAATGTAGCGGCAATCATGTGGTGGTTAGTAATGGTAGGCTGTTAATGGACGGTGGCGGTCATCAGCTAGTGGGTTGTAGGCAGCAGTCGGTGGGCTACGCGTGGTGGTGACTGTCACCGGCGGTTGGCTGCTGACAGTGGCTACAAGCGGCAAGAGATGGCTAATGGTTGGTAGGTGGCTGGTGGTGGCTGCAAAAAGGAAGAAGAACAAAAGAGAAATAGAAAAGAAAAAAAAAAACTTATTTCCAAAAATTGTTGCTGGGAACAAGAAGTTACTATTTTTTGTTTTTTGTTTATGTTTCAAATATATTCCCTAGCCACTAAGTTGGCGTTACCTAACAGATTTATGTTCTTTTTTTGTTCCAAGGAACAAAAAAAGAGAAATTGGGAGAAATAGAAACGTTATCATGCAGGCCCTAAGACGAGCACGCGGGTTATGTAGGGACGAGGTTCAAGCAGGCAAATAGTTTGCAGGGATGGATCCTACTACGAGGTGGACGTGCCGAATTGATGACCTAGCAATCTGGACTGCCTCATTTGTAGCAAATGGTACGACTGAAAATACTATATAACAAAACTCTAGATTTGTTCTCTTTTGTATTTGCACATGAATTACAAGATCTACTAGACTTTCAAGCTGATGTACACCCCATTTTTTATGGAGAACTTTCATGGTTTATCTGGCCATTAGGACCCTAGTTTATGAAGGGGCTGGCTTGGTTTTTAATGGCCCAGCTAAAATCATCTCATGCATGGCCTCATTCTAACCATACAAACCTACTTAGTTGTACTTTCAATCTTGTTGGACCAAAAAGAATATATACTTTTAATCTTGTAAAGGTATGCTTTTAGTCGGCCTTTTAAATGGAATTTTGGGATTACTCCTTTTGTGGAAACGCTGTCTTGAGAATTTGAAAGCTCGGTAGAGACAAACTATGAAGTCCTACAAGGCAATAAGCTAGCACCGAGGTTCTACGCAAAAAGAAAAATAAAATCACAATATAATCACCTCATAAAAGGGTAGGAACACTACTTTCTATCCCCTTTCACCACTTATATGATCAAGACTCTAATTTTAATTTTTCTAATCAAATATTGGGTGAACAACTGACCTAGCTCAACCTAAAAACCAACCGGATTGGTTTCAAGCCAATTCACATAGGGATTGGTTCCTAGGTTAAAAAATAAATAAATTAGGAAATTATCTTAACCTATTTTATATCTAGTTCGTTGATCGGCTCAATGCACATTCAATTATTCCCTAACATCTAACTTTTAAGGTATAGTATGAAAATTAAGAAAAGAAATGACAATATCTCACCATAGTTCGATAAACTTACAGATAAGGTTGAAGCTTTTTTCTTTTTCTTTTTTCATAGTAGGATGCGATTGTAATTATTAAGACAAGAAAATGGGAATCAAGACAAAAAAAAAAAAAACTTAAGAAAAAAAATAGCACATAAACTTAATGCATTAGGAGGCTGCCGTCGCGCATCCGGTGAGACCTCCATTGCGCAACGAGGTCCTTTAGGTGGTGGAGACGGAGAGGAGAGGCACAAGCCCATGGAGGCACTTAGCCACGACGATATAGGCAACCGGGCCGAATACCACGCAAATGAGAAAATCCGCAATATTTGCGACCCACCAAGCTTCGGCAGTGGATGGCGGCTCAAGGTGGAGCTGGGGACGGCGAGCCGATTCATTGCTGGTAAGGGGTTCTTACCCCCACCTCGGTTTTTTCCTTCTCGCCGATCTTACTTCTTCTTATTTCTTGTGAATTTATATCCCGATACTAGTTATCAACGGTCCTCTGACGTCGATTATAAATTCTCGGATTGAATTCTATACAACGTCGATATATTACTTAATGTATCTTTATTATAAAAGTTCATGCATCTATAAATTATTTAAAAATGAAGAATTTAGTCAAAAAAATGAAAATCATGATGATCGGTATCATGATCATGACCATGATGATGATCATCATATCATCATTTTTGCTCGAGCGGCTGCTAAACGCGGCACGGTTCACGTGGAGAGGGGCCATCCTCAGGTTGGGCATGGTCTGGGCGATGCCGTTGATGGCGTCGACGTAGCACTGCTCCGGCGCCTGCGGCTCCAGGGCGGCCGTCTGGTTCTCGACCACGGTCGGATTGGCGGGGAACAGGAAGGCCCGGAGCCTCGGGTTCCCGCCGCTCTCGTGGTGGTCGTACTCGTCGAGCATGTGCCTGAGATCCTCGTCCGATCGCACCGACACCAGCGCCTCAAGATCCTCCGGCGCCACCTGGTACTTCAGGACCACGTCCGCATCGATCTGGGCACTCAGCTTCTTCATCAAATCTGTAGCAGCAAAACAAATGACTCAGAATTTTCCATATCAACACGACGGACGAATCCGACATGCCAATCGTCACGGAGAAAAGCCGGCACCGGAGAAAGACGCGTCGCGAGAGATGGAGATGACCCGGGTCTCGCCGCCCACGTACTTGAGGTGCCCGTCGCCGGGCCGCGGCAGGATCTTCCCGCCATGGCTGCACAGGAGCTTGACCTTGTTGCTTGGCGACATCGCCTCCCGGCCTCCACTGCCGCCTCTGCCGTCGCCGCCACCGCCTTCATCTCCCATTATCCTTCGATGTTAATCGATTCAGAAGTTTGTTCAGTTTTGACAAGACGAAAAGGAATTAGAAAACGAGGCTATGCAAAGCCAAGTTCCTAATCTTCGTTTTCCCTTCTTTTTTTTTCTTTTTTTTTTTTTTTGTGTTTTTATTATGGGAGAAATGCTGAAAATAGGAGGGTCCAGGGCTATTATCGGATAACCACAGGTTGTTATTAGCTAATTCAATTTCTCCTAATCCGCGAATTCTACACTGAAAAGAATTTCGGTTTTTTTCCTTTTGGAAAATCCCTTCTGTCCCGAACCGATCCTCTATAAATCCGTAGTCTAGACCAAACAACGGCCCTGAATAATCGGCTTTTCCTCTTTTCTTTTTAGAGCTTGGAAAAACAATATAGGGAAATGGGTTTGTAAACTTTAGATCTTGGTATATTTCGACCAAAAAAAAAAAAGAACTTTAGATCTTGGTATTCCATAGATAAATTAGATAGCGATCCAACTCATGTAAATTCCCCCAATTTATGTCACGCTAATCTAAGTCACTGATGAGCCACGGCGGCAGTCTAGGTTAGCAAGGCTCCAAGGCTGTCGTCGCGCTTCCGGTGAGACCTCCACTGTGCAACAAGTTTCTTCAGTGGCGGAGAGGGAGAGGAGAGGCACAAGCCCGCACAGGCACTCGACCATGATCCACCGAGCTTCGGCAATGGATGGCGGCTCGGGGGTGGAGCCGGGGAAGGCGAGCCGATTCATCGCCTGTGAGGGGTTCTTCCCCCCCACCTCCTTCCCTTTTTCCTTCTCGTCGGTCTGACTTCTTCTTATTTCTCGTGAATTTACGTCCCGTTATCATTCATTGACGGTCCTTTGATGTCAATTATGAATTCCCGGATTGAATTCTATACAATGTCGATGTCTTACTTAATGTATCTTTATTATAAAAGTTCATGCATCTATGAATTATTTAAGAAGTGAAGAATTGAGTTTTAAATATGGAAAACTCGTTGCCTCTTAGATTCTGTAAAAATATGTGTTTGCTAATGCGACTTTCATTGTATTTATGATATGTTAAAATATTATCATAGATATATCATAGAAGAATTGATTTTACATTTTATCATCATCATCATCATCATCATCATCATCATCATTGTTATCATTATTATTGGTGGTCTGAATTTATTATTATTATTATTATTATTATTATTATTATTATTATTGGTGGTCGGAATTAGTTAAGTAGGTTCCAGTTGCCTGTAAATAGTCAATGGCAGGTTGTGGTGAAAAAGGCCTATGCAAGGAATAACGGCGCCGTTTGCTTAGCAGCACTCAATTAGTCAATTCTACATACGCCCCAACTCTCTTGAATGAGCCAAGCCGAGCTGAGGGGAAAATATTAGGTGAGCCAGCCCCTCCATGTCACTACGGGGTCGAGCCCCAATCGACAGTCGACGTGGCCCTGGGACCCACCTTCCCCGGGGCACCGTCCCATCTTTCCGCGTCTCTAATATTGATGCCAATAGTGTGACCCTTCTCTTCTGCTTTTCTTTTTCCCTTTTATCATGGATTTAAAAAAAGTTAGTAATGCGAGGAAAAAGAAATTAGCAAGGCATCACCAGCTCCCGTGTCCTTTCTTTGTTTTGCTTAAATTTGTGAAGCGCCCTGAAAATCCTCAAAAAATTATTTGTGAAAGTGCATTCGAATCTTGAATTTTTTTTTTTAAAAATACAATTAAATCTTAAAAATTGTCTAATTATTGCAACCAAGTCCTCCCATTGAGTTTGTCTAATTTGACTAATGAAAAATTTTGACCTGACTTTCTTATTACTTTCATATCCCACGTGTTGCTGACGTGGTTAGAACGGCATTGTTTTGGTCAAAATCCGAGCTTTTAATACATATAATTAAATTACATTAAAAATAAGCAAAGTTTAAAAAATACATATATAAAAAAAGAGAAGAAGGAGCCGTCATCGCCTACCATTTCTAGGAAGGTCATGGGCTAGCAATGGTGATAAATGGCTCGTGGAGGTTAGGGGGCTCGGTGACCCTCATCAACCACAAGGGAAGGTTGCTAACCCTTGCTTAGGTCTAGCCGAGGGCCACCCTTAGCGGCCGTCACCACTAGCGGCCCTCCAACAAGCCTGGGTTGGCCAAGATCTTATGACCCTCATATCATCGAGTAAGTGCCATAACCCTTGCTTGCGACCCTTGCTAACCCTCGCTCATTTCCTCCTTTTTTTTTTTTTTTTTTTTTTTTTTTTTTTTTTTTTTTTGCTTTGTTAATATAATTTTGATGAAATTTGTATTAAAATATCAGATTTTGAATAAAACAACATCGCTTTAGCCTTATATTTTAATCACGTCATCCTCACATAAAAAAGAGAATAATTTTTTTAAAAGAAAAATGAGCCAAATTAGCATTTTCCATCAATCAAGTTGGACAAAATTAATAAAAAATAATAATTACACTAATTTAATCAATTTTAGGATTTAATTACGCATTTTAAAAGTTTTGAGATTATACTTATCTTTTAATTTATCTTATAAATGATCATTGAAGTCGACTCTCTCTTCTACCGACCCTAAATAAATGCCCTTAGTTTCCTAACGTGCATTCATAATGTGACATCCATGGATAAAACAAACTTGGAAAAGATCACCATTAATGTTCTAGGGAGGATTGCTTCTTGATGTGACATATTGTCCCTCTTTTGTGTCTGGAGTACATTATTACTCAGCCCTAAATTGGACCAAAAAGAATATATACTTTTAATCTTGTAAAGGTATACTTTTAGTTGGCCTTTTAAATGGAATTTTGGGATTACTCCTTATGTGGAAACGCTGTCTTGAGAAATTGAAAGCTCAGTAGAGACAAACTATGAAGTCCTACAAGGCAATAAGCTAGCACCGAGGTTCTACGCAAAAAGAAAAATAAAATCACACTTCTTTCTATCCCTTTACTCTCACCACTTATATGATCAAGACTCTAATTTTAATATTTCTAATCAAATATTGGGGTGAACATATGACCTAGTTCAACCTAAAAACCAACCCGATTGGTTTCAAGCCAATTCACATAGGGATTGGTTCCTAGGTTAAAAATAAAATAAATTAGGAAACTATCTTAACCTATTTTATATCTAGTTCGTTGATCGGCTCGATGTGCATTCAATTATTCCCTAACATCTAACTTTTAAGGTATAATATGAAAATGAAGAAAAGAAACGACAATATCTCATCATAGTTTGATAAACTTACAGATATGATTGAAGCTTTTTATTTTTTCACAGTAGGATGCGATTGTAATTATTAAGACAAGAAAATGGGAATCAAGACAAAAAAAAATTAAGAAAAAAATAAAAAATAGCACATAAACTTAATGCAATATAGAGAAATATATTATATGGGAAATTATCCAATAAACTCTAAACATAATATTAGTGTGAAATTGAACCTAATTTGATCAACAAGAAGGTGTTCTCTTTTATTTTCCAGCCTAGTACCTTCAAATTTTTGATAAACTCTACATGCTTTTATTTTTATAAAATTTTAATGATGAGGAAAGATCACCCATGAAATTATATAGATACACACACATACAATCATTGGCTGGGAGTTTCCCCATCCAACGTGGGCTTGCCTCGTCACGAAGAAAAACACAAACGTCTGCTTCTCCTTGTGCAATTAATAATTGCATATCAAATTGTCATGTCAAATGATATTCCTTATCCGACGTGGCGTGGCCCTCGCGCGGGCAATTGTGTTCCGAGTTTTGACTTTTTCGGTGTTCTTGACATTGGAATCTGTCGTTATTCACGAAAATTATATTGATAATAAAATAATGCCCGTAATAAAAACAATCGAGAGATGTTTGTATTTTTGCACAAGATTCAGTTTCGTCCACATTAATGTGAAGCTCGCTATTTATTTCTTAAAAGAACATTAAAAATTCAAGAAAATAAAAAATATATATGTGGACCATATTACATAGAATGTCGATTTCCTCGTCGCTAATAAAGTTGGTCAAATGAAATGAATTAATGAAATGTGAAAAGATGTAAGATGTTCAAGCTAACGTTCTTCTATTATTTTATCTTTTTATTCCATTTTTGGATAGAAAATTTAAAATTCCATCACATGGCCAGAATTAGTTGTCTAGGTTTTAGGCCGATCGCCTATTATTTGGGTAAATTATAACAATGATCACTGAAATTTTTCAAAATTATTAAAGATAATTCACTTTACGTTCCTTTGATCTTTTCACATTATTTTTCACATTATAACAATGATCACTTACAAACTCACATCACATTATTTCAAAGGAATTTTTTAAGAATTTCTTAAAATGTTGATCCATTATATTGATATAAAATTGATGTTAATTGCTCTTTGCATGGTAAAAGTGGAGCTACAGGACGTTCTCCTTTTTCGTTTTGCGTTTTGTCTTTAGTTAATGTTTAAAGTTCAACCGCACTTTTAGCGAGAAACCTTTTTTATGTATCTTGGTCGGTTTTTTTTCTCCTCCTCATTTTGGAGTAAAATGACAAAGTGCTTCTTCTACCTGGTTTTTTTAATTTTCCTTCCAAATTTTCGAAGGAAAACGGCTAAGCAATTTACCCGGCTCCCTTGGAAAATTTGAAAGGCTGGCAAGGCACCGTCTCTTTTTAAGAGGGACGGTGCCATAAGCCTAGCAATTCTCTATTTTTTTTTTTTTTGAAAATTCATAATTGACATCAAAAACTTCTATAGGAGGAAACTACCTCGCTGGGCAGGATAATGACCTTTCGTCTTTACGTTTTGTTGTGATAATGTCGAGCTGGTTAGGCTAACATGGGCTGCTGAGTCTTCTGCAATCCCCCAGTAAATGCAACAATCCTAGTCTGGTCTAGCCCTCCCTTTTGTTTTATTTACGTTGTCATCTTCGTCCTTAAACACGGGCCGCGTCAGCAAAACCCTAAGTTTTTCAAGAAGAAGAAGAAGAAGGAAAAAACAAGAAAACCTGCCGGGAGAGAGATGAGCCAGTCGGCCTCAGAAAGTCTGGCGACCGAGAACGCGTGCGCCAGCGAGGGGCCTCTGCAGGGGCACGAGATTTACCAGGCGGTCGCGGTTTGTTTTGTGGACACGGCCATTTTTCTGCTTGTGGTATTCCTCATCACGGGCGTCCTCTGGTGTGGCAATGCATTTCTAGCACGTCTTGATGCGGCCGAGATGGAAGCACGGCGGCGCCATCGGAATCAGCTTGCGAACCGGGACCAACCCTGGCACGTGGTAAGTTCTCAGTCTTATATCCACAGGAACATGAGTCCCTCCTGGTCTTCTTCTTCTGCGAATTCATTTCTCGACTTCCGACTCGCAGGTGATGGTCCTCCAGCTGGAGCCCGGGGAGCTTTACCCCACCCAAGTCGCCCGGCCCCCACCTCTTCTGCCTTGCTCAAGAGAAGGTGTCCGTCGGCCTCCCCGCGAAATCTAAACTTGGTGGCCCTTTAGTTTGTGCTCCGGGTGGTCTCTCTCTCGCATCTGTCTATCTATCGCTAGCGACTTCTTTATAGCGTGTAAGGTCACAAATGGAACCAAGATATTTATTATTACGTAATTTTCAGAGAATTTAGTTGAGGATGCGCATAATATCTGTTTGCTTTCACTGTGCTCAATGCTCTGTTTATCCTTGAACATGTATCAGGTACCCAAGTTGACCCACTTAGATTCCAATTTACAAGAATTTGACTGGACTGTGTTCTTGCGTCACATTTTCAATTTCCTTTTCTTGTTGGGGTAAAACACACCAAAAATGTTGCATGGATTTCAAAACTTAAGAATTGTGCTATGTAAAGAGTTAGGATCGGAGAAATGTCCTGATAGCATCAATGTGGTTAATGAGTAATTGTGAATAATCTAGCGAATTACTAATCAATGAATGATAATAAAGAATGTTCATGGCGACGCACTCGGGGCAATGATCACCCCTTGCCATTCTCTGGAAAAACTCATGACATTTGTTCTGAAATTTGATGAGTTTGAACCGAGGCAAGTAAACGAAGCTGTTCCAAATGCTTCCATTTACTTAGTTCTGCTCCAAACTCACCTTAAGTAGGCTATAGCATGAGCCTAGAGCTTCAGGGATCGCCCCAAAGAGGAAATTGGTTGAACAGGATCAAGATCCTGAGCTGGTTCAGTGAGCACAAATTCGAGGGATTGTTCCAGTGAGCTTGTTGGTGGACAAATTGAGATCCTGAAGCTTCCCATTCCTGCCTAGATCCTCAGGAATCACACCAGTGAAGTTGTTCGTCCATAGGCCTAGAGTTTCCAGGCTCGGGAGGTCTGCAAGGAACTCAATCGATCCGTATAGCTTGTTTAAGAAGTATTCAACAAGTTTCAGCTTCTGGAGTCTAGCGACCTCCAATGGTATCTCTCCAGCGAGTAAACTGACAGAGAGATCAAGATTCACCGAGCTTGTCAAGGTGCCAACTTGCTTCAGGATCAGACCCGAGAGAAGATTGAATTGTAAATCCAATATGCGTAGATTCTTTAAATTCCCCAACCCGAGCTGTGCCGTGCCGTCCAATCCACATTTGGAATGATCCATGTGAACAAGATTAAAGTGGAGCTGCACTGCGTCCCCTTGAGCATCTAATTAGAGCTTCTAATCCTGGACCATAAACAAACCAAGCTCGAGTTTGAAGAACTCCAGGTGCTTAAAGCCGGTTTGCTGGACTCAAATCCTTGCTTCAGCGAGAGTAGGACATCAACATCGCTAATGGAAGTAGATGAAGCAGGAATTACAGTGCACAGAAGTACGATTCATTGAACAAAGAAATGAACCGTCATTATTTCTCAAAGAATGTGTCGCTTCCAAACAAAAGATGACAAAGATTTTAGACGAATTTATTGTATAATGCTCGGTTTGAAGAGAAGGATATGGGAGGGAATGACGTGATGCTGAGTAGCTTCAGATGGGCGTGTGATCAAAGCATTAAAAAAGCTGACCTTTATTGGATCAATTGGCCTCTCTCTCTCTATCTTTGGGAGCTGCTAGCTAAACTAAAGGTGAAACGAGAGAGAACATAGAGTGAGATAATTGATTGGGCATTGAAAAAAAAAAAGAGGCAGGTCGGACATCAGAAATTTATATGTGTGTGTGTGAGAGAGAGAGAGAGAGAGAGAGAGAGAGAGAGAGAGACTGCAGCATTGCCATTTTAGCTTTTGCCAAAGGGTGCTTAAAGTTGATTTTGGAAAAATAAAATAAAATAAATGATAAAAGGTAATGTCCAAGCTTAAGCCGAGGTTCAATTAATAATTCAAATTTCATTGGAAGGCAATGTACTAAGGGATGAAATTTTAGGACCCATTTGCAAGAACTACACAAGTATTAAACGCAGCTTTATCCCTATCTGTTAGCTAGTATAAGGATTGTAATCTTAATGACAATGGACGCGCAAAAGCTGTTAATAGTCAACTTATTTCCTAATTTGGGAACTTTTTGCTAAAGAATTCCTTCTTTTTTTTGGACTTTAGTCAATAATTATCACATGACCTTTGAATGTCCATTCAATCCTAAATCCAATTTTAATTAAATTATTTCACGAATAACTCACCGATATACTATTTTTCAGGATTACGATTATTTTTCATTTTTTATGTGATATATGATCGAAAATATTTTCTAACGTTTGGATATTATTGAAAAATAATTTTGACCTCATCATTTTTATTTTAGACAAAAAAATCAATTTTTTTTAATTTGAAAAAATCAAAATTTTTAGTTATTTTATTTTTGTTTTCCTTTTACAAAAATTGGGACAAAATCCGAGCCATTCGATGTTCAAAGATCGAGAGGCCATTCCTTCATGTTTCGCGGTACGTGTGGGGTCTCGCTCATTGCCCACGTATACGTCTTTTTCACGCGTGCGAGCGTGTGTCTCAAGCCTAGTCATTGGGGCTCTGAAAATTTTAATTCAATTGAAATTTCGTGTAATCACCTGGGCGTCCGATTTTGGCAATTGGTTCAATCGGACGGCCCATAGTTAAAGAATCCCATCGGATATGCCTCTACACCACCACCACCCCCGTCAAGATTGGGTGAGTCACGAGCTCACCAATCTTGTTGGAACCTAAGCTCGCCAACCTCAATGCAGCTCAAGCTAGTGAGCTCAAGGCTTGGCCGAGCTTGCTCAGGTCGGCCAAGCCTCAAGCTCGCTAGCTTGTAATCTTGGCCAGTCGCCGAGTTGCTCGCAATCACCAAAGCACACGACTGGCATAGGAAGAAGGGGATGAAGGGGAAGGAAAAGAAAGAAAAGAAAGAAAAAATTAAAATTTTCAATTTTCAAAAATAATTAAAAATTGGATTTTTTTAAAATTATTTTTATAATAATAAACTTTTCATTAACCAAGAAGCTTAAAACTAGGAAAAAAATTTCCGATTTTTTTAAAGGGGGAATTATCTTCTTAAATTTAAGCTCTGATAGGAAAATATTTTTCATTAACTAGGAAAACATTTTTCATTGACTCATTTTATTAAGCGAATCAAATGCCAAAAAATGAGGAAAACGTTTTCTCGGAAAAGGTTTTTTGTGAAACAAATGCACCCTAGACAAACATGGGCCCATAATAATTGTTTTATTTTTGGGAAAAATAATATGGAACAGCAGTTGATAAAGTTTAATTAGGTATTTGGATAATAATACATATCCATAAGATATATCCACAGTAATCCTTTGTTTCATGGAAAATAAATAGTTCAAAAACGTTTTCTTAAAAATGATTGTTTGCATCACTTAAAAAAATGAATGAACTAATATTATTTTCGTATCACCAATGAATATGTCTACACACGAGTTTTTCTCAATAATGAATATTTTTTATCGACTAATTATTTTAAGCAATCATTTTTTTTGGGACAATGTACTGCGGCATAAACACCACATGATGGCTATGTCATTAGTAATAAGCAGAAATAGCTCACAATTTTTTCTTTTAATAATATCTATATTTTTGGAACAATTCAAATTCAAATTATACAAGTATTTCAAAATTTATTGTTCTATTTTCCTTTTGAGTGAATGCCACTTCAGCATGACGGAAGAATTATGTTTCATGTTTATGCTTTTACTCTTGTTCGACCAAAAAGAAAATACTTTTAATCTTGTGAAGTTATTATGCTTTTAGTTGGCCTTTTAAATGGAATGTTGGAATTACTTCTTTCGCGGAAACATTATCTTAAGAAATTGAAAGCTCGGTGGAGACAAACTATGAAGTCCTACAAGGGAATAAGCTAGAACCCAGGTTCTCCTCAAAAAGAAAAAGAAAAATCACAATGTAATCACCCCATAAAAGGGTAGGAAATATTCTTACCTTCTGTCCCCTTGCTCTCACCTTTTCTATGATCAAGACTCTAATTTTAATTTTTATAGTCAAGTCTCGGGGTGAGCAAATGACCCAATTGGACCTGAAAACCAGCCCGGATAATTTTAGACTGATTTAAATGGCGACTAGTCTCCGGGTTAAAAAAATAAAATAAAATAAGAACTTGTCTTAACCTATTTGACAGGTCAATGCACGTTCAATCTTCTCTAGCGTCTAACTTTTTTGGAATAATATGAAAATTAAGAAAATAAATGACATTATCTTATCATAATTTGATAAGCATATAGACAAGATTGATGCTTATTTTTTTCAATGTAGGATGTGATTGTAATTATTAAGATGAGAAAATGGGAATCAAGACAAAAAAAGAAGAATTTTTAAAGTGGAAACAATAAAATAAATAGCACATAAACTTTACTGCATTGTAGAAAAATACATAATGCAGGAAAATTATTCAAAAAACCCTAAACTTATTATTAGTGTCAAATTGAACCCAATTTAATCAATGACAAGGCGTTCTCTTTCATTTTCCAGCCTAGTACCTTTGAACTTTTGATAAATTCTACACGCTTTTATTTTTAATAAACCTCTAGTAATGAGGAAAAATCAGCCATTGAATTATATAGATACACACACAGCGTGGGCTTTACTTGTTATAAAGAAAAACACATACCCCAGCTTGTGCAAATAATAATTGCATGTTAAATTGTCGTGTCACATTATATTCCCTGGGATTTCACTGAGATATTTATCCATAAATCCAGAATTTATTGTACAGTGACTTGTCCAATTTAAAACCTTCTTATAATTTATCATTTTAATTATAAACATTTTAATTTTACCTAAAAATCACTTATGTGATAATTTAATCAGCATTGGCCATCCTATGTATCTGGATGTAAACAATTTTCTATTTTTTTTTTTTCAAATTTTTCAAAGTTTATCTCATTTTCTTCTTCTATTTTTAAACCAAAAACACAACTTAGATTTATGGTTAGAGTCAATCCCTTGGTTGCACACATATACTGTTTGATAAAATGCCTCGAAGCCTCAACTAAAAAATAGTCAACGATATCGCAAGATTTGATATTGAGATGAAATTGCTTGATGTCAGTTATTATTTTTATTTTTTTTTGAGTGCATAGTGTTTCCGTTTTTTTGTTTCTTAATGCATTTACTTTATTATCTGTATCGGACCGTCTCCTCGCGGTGGTCCTCCATGAGGAAGTTGAGCGAAGATCACCGGCAGGCATGTTCATTGAATATTCTGGTAATGTCCTGAAAGCCTTACATTAGCCTTGGGAGTTGTTGGTACTTTTGAGTACGTTCATTGATATTGAAGTTTCCATTGTGATTGGAGGACCGGTGGCGATGGACGAAAAAGGCCAATATTAACAGAGAAATATAGGTGTCGACAATAGTTGGTACGTTCATTGATATGTTTCGGGTAAGGAGATTCGATCGTCAGCCAATAGTTGGTACGTTCTCCTTTGTAAAGACATTTTAGGAAAATAGAGATGCGTTTGAAAAAAATTGGGTTGTTCTGGTCATATCAGGTTAAGTTTAGGGATTTTTGTGGCAATATATAGAGTGATTTTTGTGGTGGGAGTTTTACTATGGTTTGCCCATAAATTTAGGCCGAGAGTGAGAATTTATTAAAGTTAGATGGTGATTCTACTCCTGCTAAATGGTTTAAAAATTCCTATGAGCGATCTTCTCATTTGTGATTGATTCAAAGAATTTCCAGACAAATACTAGCTTGCTATTTATTTCTTAAAAAAAAAAACATTTTAAAAAATACACGTGTTGGTATCGACCATGTCACATAAGATAGCCGGTCTATATTGCCAATTTCCGACCAAAATTGATCAAATGAAATCAGTTAACAAACCGCAAAATTTTTTATAACTTAATTAATATAATTGAAAGATTTAAGACTAAATTATCAAAAATTTAGTAAGATTACTAATTTTTTTTTTTTTGGATAATTTTCTTGCTTGTATAGAGGGAGAAGGTTGAGCAATTGCTGCTAGAACCAAGCACAAATCAGAGCGGGGGAGGATGCTAGCCAGGCTGTAGCACATGATCCCGGTGACCACCGGGATCAACCACCCCCCTCAGGTCTTGGGTGCCTCGTCCTTGTCAAACTTCTTCCTGCAAAATTTAACAAGGCCATCAAAAGACGTCAAATTCTCGAATTCAGGTCTGCTAACACTATTCACAGCTCCTATATCTCCGGCCAACGCCATCTCATCTTGGCTCCTGAAAATTAAGAAAAGAAACGACAATAACTCATCATAGTTTGATAAACTTACAATAAGATTAAAGCTTCTTCTTTTTTTTTCACAGTAGGATGCGATTGTAATTATTAAGACAAGAAAATTGGAATCAAGACCAAAAAAAAAAAAAAAAATAGCACATAAACTTAATGCAATATAGAGAAATATAGTATATTGGAAATTATCCAATAAACTCTAAACATAATATTAGTGTGAAATTGAACCTAATTTGATCAACAACAAGGTGTTCTCTTTTATTTTCCAGCCTAGTACCTTCAAACTTTTGATAAATTCTACATGCTTTTATTTTTAATAATTTTTAAATGATGAGGAAAGATCACCCATGAAATTATATAGATACACCCACATACAATCATTGGCTGGGAGTTTCCCCATCCAACGTGGGCTTGCCTCGTCACGAAGAAAAACACAAACGCCTGCTTCTGCTTCTGCAATTAATAATTGCAAATGACATTCCCTACCATTCCACTGATCGGCAGCATCGTCCGATTCCTCGGAAGCCATCATCCGGGCCCACCTTGACTTGCCAAAAAAATGACGTGGGCTTTCCTCGTTACACGTGGCGCGTCGATCACCGTGCAACTTTGGTAGGGCCCAGGAGTCAAGGCGGACAAATATTATCACAGGTCTATCATAAAAGAATTGATTTTACATGATATCATCATCATCATCATCATCACCACCATCATCAACATCATGATCATCATCACATCATGATCATCATCATCATCATCATCTTTGGTCGAGCGGCCGCTGTCCGGAGACGGCGATTTCGGCGAGGAGCAGGCGGAGGATTTGCTGAACGCGGCACGGTTCACGCGGAGAGGGGCCATCCTCAGGTGGGGCATGGTCCGGACGATGCCGTTGATGGCGTCGACGTAGCGCTGCTCCAGCGCCTGTGGCTCCAGGGCGGCCGTCTGGTTCTCGACCACGGTCGGATTGACGGGGAACAGGAAGGCCCGGAGCCTCGGGTTCCCGCCGCTCTCGTGGCGGTCGTACTCGTCAAGCATGTGCCTGAGATCCTCATCCGATCGCACCGACACCAGCGCGTCGAGATCCTCCGGCGCCACCTGATACTTCAGGACCACGTCCGCATTGATCGGGGCACTCAGCTTCTTCATCAAATCTGTAGCAGCAAAACAAATGACTCAGAATTTTCCATATCAACACGACGGACGAATCCGACATGCCAATCGTCACGGAGAAAAGCCGGCACCGGAGAAAGACGCGTCGCGAGAGATGGAGATGACCCGGGTCTCGCCGCCCACGTACTTGAGGTGCCCGTCGGTGGGCCGCGGCAGGATCTTCCCGCCGTGGCTACACAGGAGCTTGACCTTGTTGCTTGGCGACGTCACCTCCCTGCCTCCGCTGCCACCTCCGCCGTCGCCGCCACCGCCTTCATCTCCCATTATCCTTCGATGTTAATCGATTCAGAAGTTTGTTCTGTTTTTGACAAGACGAAAAGGAATTAGAAAACGAGGCTATGCAAAACGAAGTTCCTAATCTTCGTTTTCCTTTTTTTTTTAATGGGAGAAATGCCGAAAATAGAGGGGGGTCAAGGGCGATTATCGGATAACCACAAGTTGTTATTAGCAAATTCAATTTCTCCTAATCGGCGAATTCTACGCTGAAAAGGATTTCGGTTTTTTTTTTTTTTTTTTTTTTAGCTTTAGGAATATCCATTCCGTCCCGAACCGATCCGCTATAAATCCGAAATCTAGACCAAACAACGGCCCTGAATTATCGGCTTTTCCTCTTTTCTTTTTAGAGCTTGGAAAAACAATATGGGGAAATGGGTTTGTAAACTTTAGATCTTGGTATTCCATAGATAAATTAGATAGTGATCCAACTCATGTAAATTCCCCCATTTTATGTCACGCTAATCAAGTCACTGATGAACCACAGCGACGATCTCGGTTCGCAAGGTTTTGAGGCTGCCATCGCGCTTCCGGTGAGACCTCCACTGCGCAACGAGGTCCTTTAGGTGGTGGAGAGGGAGGGGAGAGGCAGAAGCCCGTAGAGGCACTCGACCACGATGATATAGGCAACCAAGCCAAATACCCTGCAAATGAGAAAATCCTCGATATCTACGATCCGCCAAGCTTCGGCGGTGGGTGGAGGCTTGGGGGTGGAGCCGGGGACGGCGAGCTGATTCATTGCCGGCGAGGAGTTCTTCTCCCAACCCCCACCTTTTTCCTTCTTGTCGGTCTTATTTCTTTTTATTTCTCGTGAATTTACATTCCGATACCATTCATCGACGGTCCTCTGATGATGATTATGAATTCTCGGATTGAATTCTATACAACGTCAATGTCTTATTTAACGTATGTTTATTATAAAAGTCCATGTGTCTATGAATTATTTAAGAAGTAAATAATTGAGTTTTAAATATAGAAAACTCCATTGCCTCTTAGATCCTATAAAAATATGTGTGTTTGCTAATGCGGCTTTCATTTGTTATGAAATACATGAATGGATAGAATACATGAATGAATATTCATTATATTCATCTTATCCAATGTATTTAGTATGGTACATTTGTATCAAATGATCGGCGGATAGAGATGTAGCTGCTACAATGGCAATGGTCGGCGGTCGTACAACAGTAATGTAGCAGCAGGCGGCAATCATGTGGTGGTTAGTAATGGTAGGCTGTTAGCGGACGGTGGCGGTCATCAGCTAGTGGGTTGTAGGCAGCAGTCGGTGGGCTACGCGTGGTGGTGACTGTCACCGGCGGTTGGCTGCTAACAGTGGCTACAAGCGGCAAGAGGTGGCTAATGGTTGGTAGGTGGCTGGTGGTGGCTGCAAAAAGGAAGAAG